>BRDA01077009.1:0-12502 GCA_036984385.1 Crenuchus spilurus | reverse complement strand
TGTTTCTCCTTGTTTCTCTGGCTTTGCTTCTCCTTGTTTCTCTGGCTTTGCTTCTCCCTGTTTCTCTGGCTTTGCTTCTCCTTGTTTCTCTGGCTTTGCTTCTCACCGTTTCTCTGGCTTTGCTTCTCACCGTTTCTCTAGCTTTGCTTCTCACTGTTTCTCTGGCTTTGTTTCTCACTGTTTCTTTGGCTTTGTTTCTCCTTGTTTCTCTGGCTTTGTTTCTCCGGCTATGTTTCTCCTTGTTTCTCTAGCTTTGCTTCTCCTTGTTTCTCTGGCTTTGCTTCTCACCGTTTCTCTAGCTTTGCTTCTCCTTGTTTCTCTGGCTTTGCTTCTCACCGTTTCTCTAGCTTTGCTTCTCACTGTTTCTCTGGCTTTGTTTCTCACTGTTTCTTTGGCTTTGTTTCTCACTGTTTCTCTGGCTTTGCTTCTCACCGTTTCTCTAGCTTTGCTTCTCACTATTTCTCTGGCTTTGTTTCTCCTTGTTTCTCTGGCTTTGTTTCTCCTTGTTTCTCTGGCTTTGTTTCCCCTTGTTTTTATGGCTTTGGTTCCCCTTGTTTCTCTGGCTTTGTTTCTCCGGCTATGTTTCCCCTTGTTTCTCTAGCTTTGCTTCTCACTGTTTTTCTCTGGCTTTGTTTCTCACTGTTTCTTTGGCTTTGTTTCTCACTGTTTCTCTGGCTTTGTTTCTCCTTGTTTCTCTGGCTTTGTTTCTCCTTGTTTTTATGGCTTTGGTTCCCCTTGTTTCTCTGGCTTTGTTTCTCCTTGTTTTTATGGCTTTGGTTCCCCTTGTTTCTCTGGCTTTGTTTCTTGTTGTTTCTCTGACTTTGTTTCTTGTTGTTTCTCTGACTTTGTTTCTCCTTGTTGTGTCTCTGGCTTTTTTTTCTCATTGTTTCTATGGGTTTGTTTCTCCTTGTTTCGCTGGCTTTGGTTCCCCTTGTTTCTCTGGCTTTGTTTCACCTTGTTTCACTGGCTTTAGTTCCCCTTGTTTCTCTGGCTTTAGTTCCCCTTGTTTCTCTGGCTTTAGTTCCCCTTGTTTCTCTGGCTTTAGTTCCCCTTGTTTCTCTGGCTTTGTTTCTTGTTGTTTCTCTGGCTTTGGTTCTCGTTGTTTCTCTGGCTTTGGTTCTCGTTGTTTCTCTGGCTTTGGTTCTCGTTGTTTCTCTGGCTTTGGTTCCCCTTGTTTCTCTGGCTTTGTTTCTTCTTGTTGCTCTGGCTTTGTTTCTCTAGCTTTGTTTCTCTGGCTTTGTTTCTCACTGTTTCTCTGGCTTTGGTTCCCCTTGTTTCTCTGGCTTTGTTGATAACAATTGTGTTATGATACACAAATCAAACTAAAGCACGTCACCCTAAAGTGATGGCGTGCAGCGCTTCCACCTAAAAACAGGTGTGAAAACAAATAGCAGCAGAGAAAGCCAAAAACGGGAGCACAAAACAAAGGCTGCCAGCTGGACCACATTGGCATGCTCTAAAACAGAGCGTAAACCTGTAAGAGTGATGTTAAATATTAATTAATTTATTAATTTCTGGCTTTGTTTCTCGTTGTTTGTCTGGCTTTGTTTCTTGTTGTTTCTCTGGCTGTGTGAGTAAACCTGAAAGAATGATGTTAAATGTTCATTTATTCATTTCATTAGTCTTTTGTATTTATTTGTCATTGTGTTCTGTATGTACTATGTGCTGTATGTAAACTATAGTTATTCTATATAAAATGTACTTTGTTAATATTTTGGAATGTCTGGAAGCGCTTAATTGGATTTACAGTATTTTTATGGGAAATATTGCTTCAGTTATTGTTCATTTCTGTTATCAGGCACTTTAGGACAGATTAATGCTGAGGTTCCACTGTATTATAAAAATATGTCATAATGTAAATAATTGTCTTGTTTATAAGCAATATTTACATACAACTTACATTTGACAACTGTCATCTTATCCACTAGATATATTTGGCTAAGGTTTTTCAGATCCCTCATAGCTGGACTTTGAAATGTTACAACTGTTTCTTACACTGTTGGCCTATTGATTGGGTGTGCTGAGATGATAAAAGCTCCATCTACTCATGCCTGGATAAGTAGAATGTCAAGATGGCAGTTTTATTCTGTGAAGTGGTAATTATTTACACACATACCAGCAAATTAACTCTTTATTTAATGAATATGTTCACTGTGTGTTTTACTCAATTCAAATAACAAACAGTGCATTACAAACTATTCCCTGTAGAGGAAGACTTGTGTGTTACCCTTTTTCATTTAGAAACAAAGTCAGTTGAGCATACCTTTGCACTCAACTTCATTAAAAATACTGCTGCTGAATATTTTAAGGAATGGGCTGCATGTGGGTGCATGTTTCTGCTCAGAACTCTTGACCAAACTCGGTAATAAGCTGTTTTTAAAAATGCGGTTTTGTTGGCACATATTTTTCACAAGAAATTCACATTAAATGTGAAAGTGTGGTTAGTATAGAGCACCAGTGCATCTCCAAAATGTAGTTTTGTGTCCAAGTTAATTTGTACTCAGAACTTCAAAAAGGTCACGTTGATCAACAGCTAAACAAAAATGTCTTGAAATATGTCACTTTACAAGAAATGACAGTTTAGGCAAGACTGCTAACACTACATTCACAAATGTAACATGACTGTAATTGTAAGTTGCTCTGGATAAGAGTGTCTGCCATATGCATAAATATACACTACTGGTCAAAAGTTTTAGAACAGTTATAGAACGTTGTAGAACGTGTCTGGTATGTGTCTAGTGTGTCAGGGGTTCATCCTACAGTAAGATAATGACCCAAAACATCAGTCCAAGCTCTGCCAGAACTACCTCAGGAACAAACAACAAGATGGTCAGCTTGAAAACATGGAGTGGAGCACAGTCTCCAGACTTAAACCCCATCCAGCTGATTTGGGATGAAGTGAAAAGCAAAGCAAACCTACAAGTGCCAACATTTATGTGACGTTCTGCAGCAGATTAGTGAAGAACTGTCTGAAGAATGTTTGATGTCTGTTGTAGAAAGAATGTCACGAGTGTGTTCAGCTGTTATATCTGACTAAGGTGATGCTTTGTGTCCAAAGTTTAGACACATTTTGGTCTGTAAACTGATTCACTGAGTTCTTATTTAACTCCTCAGCTTTCATTTCAGAGTCAAGGAGACATTAAACTCAATTATTTTACACAGGGGTTCTCAACTGGTCTTAGCCCGGGACCAACATTTCCTCATGGTCATTAAGTCATGACCTACTTTCATAGAATACAACCCAAACAAATTTATTTTTGAAAAATAGCCTTGAGATTTCAGTGGGACACAACCGGTGGGGCGAGGTGCTGGAACATAAATTAATATTATGAATTACATTACTATTATTAAACTAACTAATAACTACTATTATTATTACAATACATCACTTACAAATTATGATTTATATTTTATTTGATACTATTAATAATATACTAATAATAACTATTAAGTGCTATTAACAATAAAATTATAAAATGTATATTTATCATTAAAGATCTACTAATATATTATTACATATTATTAAATATTTATTTAATAATAATATAACTTGTATTTATTTAAATATAACTGTTAAATGCATGTAGCATAAAATTATCACCAAATCCTTTTCAGTCAACTTCACTCCAATGCATTACCACCAATTTTACAATTATGTTTGGACTGTATGGTCAACAGACCTCATTTACATAAAATTATACCTCATTTCTGAGTAAAAACAAGCAGAAATTCTAACTGGTAGCTGCACTCACACAGACACAGACTCAAATGTTAATGTTAATGGTTTTAATATGAAATCTCTGATATTAAAATTCTTCTAGCTGATGAGACACAGACAGAACAAACGTCCAACATGTTGACAACTTACAGTGGCAGGTGAACACGGACTGTTTCAAAACACCGGTTTACAAGTCCAGATGCTGTTTGATGGAGTGACAGCGGGGACAGCCAATCACACATTAGCAAGAAACAGGAAAGCCAATCGATGAGCTTGTGCACGGTCTAAAGTTAAACAGGCTTCAGATTGAGTGGCTTGGATTTCTGCTGGGTCCTAATGCTCGACTCATCTCCTTTTAATACAGCCTAACATTGTTTTTGGAAGGTAAAAACTACAGGGGACCTAAACTGCCTTTTTAAAAAGCGAAAGTGACATGTTCCCCCTGTCCCACCCCCAAATTACATCCATGCCTTCAGCTCATGAAGTCCTCTTTTTAAAAAGCTCTACCGGCTTGGCTTTACATAAGTGTTTTGTTGGTAAATGTCGAATTACTTTGGATGTTTTCATGCCCAGCACTTCATTACAAATAACACACTTAGGGTTCTGTCTGTGTTTGTCCTCAATGAACGAAAATCCACATTTCAAATGCCCCGTGTTATATTTGAGTTTTGCCATTTTGCCTCTGAACATCATCACAAATTTAAAGAGAAGGGTAACGGGCAAACAAATGGTGGTTACCATGGCAACGTGTATGGTCTGACGCCTGCCTCTTTGTGTTTTTTGTTCAAGATAAACAACAAGTACATCATCAGATAAGCTTGAATTATTTTACATTTTTAATTGATTTTAAATGTATTTATTTTTTACAAACTGCCCACGACCCACCCAGAACGTGTCCATGACCTACTTTTGGGTCCTGACCCACCAGTTGAGAATCGCTAATTTAACATACAAAACTGGAAAACTTGGAGTGTCCTAAAACTTTTGCCAGGTTGGCAAAGAAATTCAGCTTTTTTGTACTGTTCATTCATTTCCTAGATTAGCCATCCTTTATGTAGAAAACACTCCCATTATATCTCCCATTAAAGCACCTACCTGATTTGACAGATCACAAGCAAGACACCAAATCTAACACTGACTCCTATAATGCACCAGACATTTGAGTCTTACACAGTCAACAGTAATCAAAAATCTTGATGTTGACTTAATTATAAGACCATATATTTTAATATCAGTATTTTATTTCTCCTCATACGTTTGAATCATTACTTAACATGTTACAATAGCTGGTCAGGACAATTTATAATTCTGTTATTTTTAATATATTCATTAATTATAAATACATTCATTCACTTTGTCTTTCACCTTATAGACTCTCACACCCGAGCCCACACATCTATTTCCCCCTTTGTGTGTGTTTCAGGCCCATGTTTATTTGGAGCCCTTTCCCACAGCTCAGCTCATACTTTCCTAAATAAAATAGCAAAACTCCTCCTAATGAGCCATTTGCCTTCTCCTTCTCCCCTTGCATCTTGTATTCTATCCAAGACATCTTGCACATCAAAGCCAGGCTCTCTCATTGCAAGTCTTCTAGGAGCCAAGCAGGAATTGAGGCCAGAAAGCCAAGCCTAGGGCCCGATCACAGCCTCCCACCAAGGCTGAGTCTATGCCAAAATGTGCATGTGTATGTGCGCGTGTGAGAGCGTGTCTGTGTGTGTGTGTGTGTGTGCGTGTGTGTGTGTGTGTGCGTGTGTGTGTGTGTGTGCGTGTGTGTGTGTGCATCTACACACGTTAAAGAATAAAATATCTTACAAATATTAAAAAAATATTTTACAAATGTGTATTGTGAGGTAAATCTGCATTCAATGTGAAGTTATATTAGCAAACAAAACAGAGAAGTGTACATTCAAGGTTCTTACTCAGGAAGGCTGCAGCACAACATTTTGCAGCTTATTGAGCATATGTGGTAGCATAGGTTAGGTTAAAGATATACACAGATGCGCACACGCACACACACACACATATATACAGTGGAACCTCATTTATTGTTTGCCCTGGTTATTGGCTATTTTCGCATTTTTTTCAGGTAAATGTTGCCCCAGTTATTATTCAACTGCCCAGTTTTCGTTGGCGTGCAAACATGACTCACTGCTAATTTAGCGTAAACAAAGCACCCACCAATGCGTTCATCACTCACCCATACAATCCTCATTCATGCAGACGTTGTTTCTCATTGATCACACTTAAAACAAACTATAACTCGTCACACTAAGGCAACGGCGCGCAGCACATCTGCCTGAAAACTGGTGCAAAAACAAATAGGTGGCCGAGAATGGGTGTACAAAAGAGAGCCTGATGGCTGGACCACACCAGCACTCTCTAAAACAGAGAGTAAACCTGTAAGAGTGATGGTAAATATTCATTTATCCATTTCATTAGTCTTTTGTGTTTATTTCTCATTGTGTTCTGTATGTAAAACTATAGTTATTCTGTATAAAATTTGTTTTTGTTCATATTTTGGAGTGTCTGGAACAGATTAACATTATTTCTTATGGGAAATTGTCATTCGTTTCAGATTATTGAGGAAAACCGTGGTTGCACTGTATATAAACGATCTTGATATGTTTGATTTTACAAGTTTCAAACTGTTTGCAGGAATATCAGAGCACAGTATGATGATAAGTTTCTTCATTGTTAAAAATGTTATAATTTAATTATATTTACTAGAAAAAATATATATTTTTAAAAAATATTTCAAAATGCAGTTACTTATAGAATCTGAATGTTATAGTAAAGTGAACATGTAAAACATTATGTAAAACATTATTAAACATGTGTTTAATATAAATAGTGTAACAACATATAACAATAGATAACATATTGTTCTCTATTTTTGCTAAAAATGTATTTTAGGGCAATTAGTAAATCACTGAACTGCATAAAATAACTTCAAACTAGAGAAGTTTTTTTTGTTTTTCAATCACTGCTTAGCTTAGATTGGGGTTTGCTCACAGTGTAAAAATGTTTTAAAAAGAGAACTGTAATCATAATCAGTGAACACTTTGGGATACTTCACAGTTATCGGCGCTTAGCTGGCATCTGGTGCTAATTTTCTTAATTTGACAAACCCTACTTATCTGGCAACATTTTGAAAAATGGCAAGCTGCTTCCAAGTAGCTGAAGCTCTGTGGCAGCAGGTTGTTCAGATGGAGGCCAAAGAAATGACCTTTTCAGCCTATGCAAACAAAGCTGATCATTTCAAAACTGTGATTTGTAGATTACAAGGACACACATTCATGCAAGTCACCCCAAAATGTTGTTTCTCCATGCAAGAATGGCTACAAACATATCCCAATCAGCCATTTATTTTTATGCAAGACAATGCCACCTTAAGCTGGAATGTTGAAATAATGAAATGTCCAACTCAGAGTCATTGAACCTCACTGAGAAGATCACTGATGACAGTCATGGCTAATCCACTACAGTTTTCTGCACTGTGAAAGAAACTGGAAGAGTGGAAGAGGATCAAAACAAGTTCTCTATATTTGTTACTCATTTTTAAAAGCTCTATCCCACAGCTAGTATTCCTTAATTTTTTCCCCTGTCCCTGATCCACATTATTGTTCATTCCATTCTTCAATTCTCTTTACTCCATCTCTCTACTCATGTTTTTCTCATTGACTCCAACCCCACCTCACATTCCCTATCCTTCATATATTCCCCTTCTATCATTGTACCTCTCACTCACTCTCTCCATGGCAGCTACCCCATCCCTCACTGTCTCACACCATTTCTTTGTTCCCCAACTTCATTTTTCGTTCCATTTCTCTCCTCCTCCAACTTCATTTCTTAAATCTTCTTTTTTTTCCCTTCATGGTGACCAATGACCTGAAACTCGGAGGCCACAAACTCAACAATCTACCATCATCTTAATGAATCCAATTTTTTGCCTGACAGACTCGCAGCATGCCCATACATCTATCTCCCCTTAAAATCATCTGACGTTAATACAAATTAACAGAGGCTCCTCCATTAAGGCAGCAACAATTGTGGTGGCATGTGGAGAGAAAGGGTTGAATTATTGAACAGAGAAAATGACTTACAGCTCTACGCAAAGCAGCATCCTGCCTTGAGGTAGCATCTGTTAATGCAATAACAAGCGGTGACGACCAGTGCCTGTGAGTGAGTGTTTGTACGCTAATTTGACAGAGTGCATCATATGTTATGAAATGTCTATTTAATTGACTTTTCAGGATGAGAGACATTAATTCACGTCATCTGTTAATTGGCATAAATGATCTTTCAAAAAGGTGATTCATCTCTTTATGCCTTTTAGGCAGATGCACACCACATCTAGCTTGCTGCATGCTCTGGAAGTGTTCTACCACTAGGAATAACCATTCCATTCGATTTGACAGCTCCTACATGTTTCAAAACTCCACTGGTGTTCCACAGTGCAAGAGCTTGTAAAATCTTTTCCTGACTTCAGTTTGGTTAGTGAGGCTAGACTTAAAATGATTCTATCGTTATGTTGATGCAACACGTACACAGTTACAGTGGATCCTCAGTTTGAGTCATTAATCTGTTCTAAAGTGGCTGTTGAACGATAACTGAAGCAATATTTCCAATAAGAAATAATGTAAATCCAAGTTAATTTGACACTCAAAAATATAAAAGAAAACATTTTATATAGAATAACTATAGTTTTACATACAGAACACAATGAGAAATAAATACAAAATGAACATTTAACTCAGGTTTACGCTCTGTTTTAGAAAGTGCTGGTGTGGCTCAGGTAGCAGCCTTTGATTTGTACACCTGTTCTCAGGGTTCTCTGCTGCTATTTGTTTTCAAACGGTAGTGCTGCGCGCCAACGTTTTACTGTGACATGTATTCATTTATTTTGCTTTATCAGTGAGAAACTATGAGAAACAAAGCCAGAGAAATAAGGAGAAACAAAGCCAGAGACACAACGAGAAACAAAACCAGAAAAACAACAGGAAATAAAGCCAGAGAAACAATGAGAAACAAAGCCAGAGAAGCAACGAGAAACAAAACCAGAGAAACAACGAGAAACAAAGCCAGAGACACAATGAGAAACAAAGCCAGAAAAACAACAGGAAATAAAGCCAGAAAAATAATGAGAAACAAAGCCAGAGACACAACGAGAAACAAAACCAGAGAAACAACAGGAAACAAAGCCAGAGAAACAACGAGAAACAAAGCCAGAGAAACAACGAGAAACAAAGTCAAAGAAACAACCAGAAACAAAGTCAAAGAAACAACCAGAAACAAAGCCAGAGAAACAACCAGAAACAAAGTCAAAGAAACAACGAGAAACAAAGTCAGAGAAACAAGAAGAAACAAAGCCAGAGACACAACGAGAAACAAAGTCAAAGAAACAACGAGAAACAAAGCCAGAGAAACAAGAAGAAACAAAGCCAGAGACACGAGAAACAAAGCCAGAGAAACAAGAAGAAACAAAGCCAGAGACACAAGAAACAAAGCCAGAGAAACAAGAAGAAACAAAGCCAGAGACATGAGAAACAAAGCCAGAGAAACAAGAAGAAACAAACCGAGAGAAACAAAAAGAAACAAAGTCAGAGAAACAAAGTCAGAGAAACAACGAGAAACAAAGCAAGAATGAGCGACGAAAGCATGGGTAGATGTTTTGTTTTCACACAATTTGCGGCACGCCAACGAAAACCAGGTGGATGAAAAATAAATGACAAAATTTCTCCAAAAAAAGTCAGCGATAACCAAACTGTATGATAACCAGGGCAAATGATAACCAAGGTTCCACTGTATATCAGAATATTATCACCACTGCTGGTTAGGAAGGAACGTGACCTGTGGTGTCACAGATGCCACATGGATTTGCTGCATATATGAATAAGTGAGCACATCAGTCAGTTGTAGCAGAGTGCTAAACGACTATCATGGCCAAAGGATGTGATCTGACAGATGTCCAAAAAGGCATGATAATTGGGTTCTGGGCAAAGGGTGGTAGCATCTCAGAAAGAAAAAAACTTTGTGAGACTTCTACAGTTCTACTTGTGAAAGTGTACAGAGAATTTTGGACAGTGAGTGTCTCCCAATGCTATAACAGTGGAGTCCCATGGGATATGACGTCAGTAAGTGATACAGGGCATCAAAGTACCACAGTGGAAGTTAACCTCTATATTGGACACAAGTAACAAGTGTCAGGGATCACCCCTGAGTGAACACTCTGAGCCAAGGATGATTATTCCCACTATTAGCTAGGTGTCATAATATTCTGATATGACTGTGCACATACACAATATGTATAATGATTTCACTGCTAAGATTTAGGGATTTTCTCCTGGATAAGCTGGATGTATTATGAAAAATGCATGTATCAAAAAAGCCCAGAAGGTCCAGAGCCCTGCTCAGCATCAGGAGAGTCATCAAAGTAACACAAATCATATAAATATCTGGAGGAGCTGCATCTCACTGTGCCAAGGGCTTAGATCGTCCATACAGGACAAAATACAGCATCTTTCTGTCCAAGGTATAACCTAGACTGACTGAAGTTTATTTAATCAGTAGCTTAACACAGATGGCGGCACTGCTGGCAGAGAACACATGGTTCATTCCCGGTTAGTTCCAGTTCTCACAGGTCCAGCTGAGGCCAGCCACGCTGCATCACTCGCCACTGTGTCACCAGCCACCCACCGTGACACTTGCACAGGCACTACATCCACCTTCAAAAGAGGCCCTATCGAATTCCCTGCCAGGAGAGAGCAAAGAGTCACCTTCACACTTTCAGGCACGAAGCCCAGGGCTAAAATTAATTCTTCACTTACCACCAAAGTCCACATAGAGGGGTCAAACGTCTATGGCACATTTATTGTCTGCAGATATAGTAGGAATTGGGTGTGGTTACGCAACATCTAGAGCACATTTAATCAGCTTCAAATGTTTTATTGTATCTTATGATGCATTTAAATAATTACATGTCACTAAATAACTTACACCTAAAATACAAACACAAAAGAACCAAAAGAGGGTGCTAACTTTCCAAAAAAGCTGAGAAACTGTACAATAAGTAAATAAAAACAATGCAATTATGTGCATTAAACACAAATGTGTTACAGTGAGGTCTTTCTTTGTATGGTAGAGTTTTAACTCATTTGTGGACGAAGTGATGAATTGTGTTCACAGACAGTGGGTTAGAGCAGTGTTCCTGAGCCCATGCAGTGATTTTCAGTACAGAAAATCATACACTATCAATATTGTTCTTTGGCTTTATCGCTTGCACACACAGTTCTCTGGGTTATCTTTTAATGAGAAGTATTGTAGTCACTTGTTGCACTATTTTCTAACTACATTTGTCTTTCACAGACGTTTCCTCACCTTTTCTTCTGAAGATGTTATACTCAATCATGACACTGACCTGTTAACCTATTTAGGTGTGAGATGTTCCATCAGGTGTTTTTCTTTAGCATAACAATTTTATCAGTGTTCTGTTCGCCCTGTTCCAAAACTGATGGCATCAAATAAAAAATGGTTACATATATCAAAAAAGCAATGTCAAAATATGATTTATTGGCCTTGTATTATTTTCAATTAAATACAGGGTTCAGAGGTTTGCACATCATTACCTTATGCACTTACATGCATTTATTTCTACTTTGCACAGCTTCCCAACTTTTTTGGAAATGGTTTTATACTTGCTACACACAAACAAATGTTGTTAGGTACAGATATATCAGTATATATTATATATAATTTTAAAATGATTTCATTCTAGTCATGCAAAGCTGAAAGTGACAAGAGGAAATGAAAAAAAGATCAAAACCAAACCGAGAAGATTCAGTGACAGTTCAATCTTCTGCAGACTATGACACTAACATGACCTCCCTAAGGGCCGAAAAATCAGACTGCAGAGGTTCACACCAAAAGTTGGACATCCGCCTAAAGGCTTCTCACTCTGGTCTGATTGGTTATCTTTGGCTCTCTGAACTGGGTGACAGTGGACTGTAAATATGACCTGTCATTATTCATCAGTGCATAGGCTCGTCATGTAGATGCCTGTAAGTTTCTCAATTACCACACTCAAAGCTGAGGAGGTATCAGTGCTTTAGGGAGACCACTAAAGGTCAGTCTACACATACTCCAGAATGACCAATGTGTTTTTTGTCAGATTCACACTACATTACTTTTTTGTAGTCGGTTGTTGGGCTGTTCACACTACAACACTGGTTGAGCTGTAATCGCAAGTCTTTCACTTGTGGTCGGCAACACGGGGTCACAAACTACACAATTTTTAATTTTGGGAAATCATGGATGCTCTCCAAAAACACGTTTTGTCACAGAACAGTACTGCCGACTATGAGCCGGCAGTGCAGCGCCCAGGCTACGAGCCGGCAGTGCAGCGCCCAGGCTACGAGCCGGCAGTGCAGCGCCCAGGCTACGAGCCGGCAGTGCAGCGCCCAGGCTACAAGCCGGCAAATATTTCCCGGGTGTCTGCAACGGTTCGGCGAGTGTCTTTCAGCAGTTCACATTACATGACTGAGTGAGCCTCGAGTCATCCCTGACCTGCACACGAGCAGAGGTTTTTGTCGGTGATTTACTGGAAAACTGGAGTGTGAAATAGGCATAAGCTGATTAAACAAACCAATAATAAAGTTGATTATCAAATCAACACCCATTATCAAAATAAATGTATGTCATGTCATACGCCGTCATCGCTTCGCGATGGTAGGCTGCACAGACGAGTCACTTCTCTCCAATGCCATCTGTCTCTGGTTGCTTGTAGCA
>BRDA01077008.1:2180-13551 GCA_036984385.1 Crenuchus spilurus | reverse complement strand
TTTAAGACATGGGCAAAAGTGTCATGCTTTTAGTTTTCTTAATGTTCTTTAAGTATTAATACATGAAAAACAAAGTTAAATTTGTCTTTCTTCTTCATGCTGATCCGAAAAATGATCCGATCCGTGACTCAGAAACCGTGAAACGAGCCGATCCGTGAGATTTGTGATCCGTTACACACCTAATAGTTATTCTATATAAAATGTATTTTTGCCAATATTCTGGAGTGTCTGGAACATTCATTGGATTTATATTATTCCTTGGGAAATTCTGCTTCAGTTATCATTCGTTTTGGTTATCATCAGGCACTTTAGAACAGATTCATGACAAAAACTGAGGTTCCACAGTATAGTGGACCTATAAACCTACAGACTGTAATGAAGGTTTCACAGACTAGTCTAGGCCCTAAACTAGACTGGTTTAGGCCACAGTATGTAAACACAACAGTGCATAAATGCAGTGGTCACCAAATTGGTTGCTATATTAACACTACTGTGTTGTGATTGCTGGAGGCTGCGGCTGAATCAGCACCTACAGATCAATGCACTGATGTGTATTCTACACCTTTCTCAACATCACGCACACATGGCCTATATTTGGGTATAGACTATCTTCTATTGTGGTGAGTAATGTGACAATTTACGTTTATTGATACTAATATCTCCTATTCTAGTGATTAATGGCGTTTATTGAGGTTGTTTATGGACTAATATCTCCTATTCTAGTGATTAACGGTGTTTATTGAGGTTGGTTATGGACTAATATCTCCTATTCTAGTGATTAATAGTGTTTATTGAGGTTGTTTATGGACTAATATCTCCTATTCTAGTGATTAATGGCGTTTATTGAGGATGTTTATAGACTAATATCTCCTATTCTAGTGATTAATGGCGTTTATTGAGGTTGTTTATGGACTAATATCTCCTATTCTAGTGATTAATAGTGTTTAATGAGGTTGTTTATAGACTAATATCTCCTATTCTAGTGATTGTGTTTATTGAGGTTGTTTATGGACTAATATCTCCTATTCTAGTGATTAATGGCGTTTATTGAGGTTGTTTATGGACTAATATCTCCTATTCTAGTGATTAAGTGTTTATTGAGGTTGGTTATGGACTAATATCTCCTATTCTAGTGATTAATGGCGTTTATTGAGGTTGTTTATGGACTAATATCTCCTATTCTAGAGATTTATAGTGTTTATTGAGGTTGTTTATGGACTAATATCTCCTATTCTAGTGATTAAGTGTTTATTGAGGTTGGTTATGGACTAATATCTCCTATTCTAGTGATTAATGGCGTTTATTGAGGTTGTTTATGGACTAATATCTCCTATTCTAGAGATTTATAGTGTTTATTGAGGTTGTTTATGGACTAATATCTCCTATTCTAGTGATTAATAGTGTTTATTGAGGATGTTTATAGACTAATATCTCCTATTCTAGTGATTAATGGCGTTTATTGAGGTTGTTTATGGACTAATATCTCCTATTCTAGTGATTAATGGCGTTTATTGAGGTTGTTTATGAACTAATATCTCCTATTCTAGTGATTAATGGAGTTTATTGAGGTTGTTTATGGACTAATATCTCCTATTCTAGTGATTAATGGTGTTTATTGAGGTTGTTTATGAACTAATATCTCCTATTCTAGTGATTAATAGTGTTTATTGAGGTTGTTTATGGACTAATATGTTCTATTCTAGTGATTAATAGTGTTTATTGAGGTTGTTTATGGACTAATATCTCCTATTCTAGTGATTAATAGTGTTTATTGAGGTTATTTATGGACTAATATCTCCTATTCTAGTGATTAATAGTGTTTATTCAGGTTAGTTATGGACTAATTTTTAGTAGTGTATATTGTGTTTTTGAGCTTGATTATGAAGTAATATCTCCTATTCTGCAAAAATACTACAGCACATTGAAATACTACATTACAAAACTACAGCTTCCCAAATGCTGTATAGACTTGGATACGACAAAACTAAGCTGCATGTCCGATCTGTGGGAAACACCAAACAGTCCCAAAGACAAAAAAGGCAAAGAACCCTACCAATGCTGTCATTTAGGTCAAGACTAGAGCAGACACATTAAGAAAAGAGGTCTTTAAGAGTTTAAAGTGTCTGAGAGCAGTTGTTCAGCTTCAGTGTTTAACTATGAGAGTATTTATGGGCTTTCCCAACAAGAGCAGCCAGGCCAGAGGTCAAGCACGAGTGGCAATAAGCAGCTGTGTGTTTTACAGTCTACTGACCCAGAGAACACCCTGCAAACCCAGTCACGTTTATACATATACACCATCTACAGCAGCACAGTCTCAGACACATTAGTACGTTCACTTAAAAAGTGACCAATACAATAAATTAACTACTTAATAAATTAAATGTTGTTGTATAATATATCAGCAGATGAGGCTATATTAATGGCTAAATCCACACAATTACAATAACAGTCTACATTCTGGCTCTTTTAGGAAGGTTGTTATAGATGGTTCTGCTGAAGTCATCAGACACACTCTGGTGGTGCCCATATTCTTTATTCTCTATAAACCCATAAAGAACTAATTCCATCTATTTCTTTTACATAATAAGAGACAGCTTACCGGTCCAGCCCAACTCTGATTGAAGACCGACTACTGAAACTCCTGACTGCTGAGATCTCTGCATGAGGTTCCTGCTTGCCTTAGACCAGCTGCTCACCAATCAGCTACTACGATCCACTCTGGATTACTGGTCTGCCCTACATTACAGACCACAGTGAAGGTTATATGGACTTTAATTGCTGTTAAGAGTCCATATAATACAGGCTTTGTTTCTCATTGACACGCTCAAAACAAACTAAAACACGTCACACTAAAGCAACAGCGCATAGCACTACCACCTGAAAACAGGTGTGAAAACAAATGGCGGTCGAGAACCCCAAGAGTGGCTGTACAAAACAAAGGCTGCTGGCTGGACCACAGCAGCACTCTCTAAAACAGAGCGTAAACCTGTAAGAGTGATGTTAAATGTTCATTTATCCATTTCATTAGTCTTTTGTTTCTCATTGTGTTCTGTATGTAAAACTATAGTTATTCTATTTAAATTGTATTGTTTATTAATATTTTTAAGTGTCTGGCACAGATTAAACAGATTTACATTATTTATTATGGGAAACATTGCTTCATTTATTTTGGTTGTCAGGCACTTTAGAACAGATTAATGACTAAAATCAAGGTTCTACTGTATTAATTTTACTGCCATTCTTGTTACACTACTGTCACTATATCAGTACACCTGAACACTACAGCAACATCACAGAGTTGTATGATGACTGTCTATCAATAACTCATAATCAGTTGACCAGAGGAGGATGGATCCCCGGATGCAAGTTTGGTTCCTCCAGCTCTGAGGAAGTCTTGCCACTGTCACCGTTGGCCTGAGCTATGTGTGTTTTGTTATTACTGAACTCTGACTTGAGTACATGATTAGAGTCTGTATGTATAGTCAGAATAATTGTGTTTGGTGTGTCTCAAATCAGGTGTTTGTAACTGGTATGCAATAAACATCCCAGTAACAACACTGGTGGCGATTCTTTAAAAAGCTTGAGAATGGGAAGCTTCTCAGACTGAAATCAATGAGTGGAGGGTTATAGACTACAATGTACTGGTCTTTAAAACTGATATGAGTGCCAAAGAGCTCCAAATGCATGATCTATAACGTGCTACAACAGTTGTGTCCAAATCCAGTCCTGGAGGGCCGGATTCCTGCAGAGTTTGGCGATTTCTCTGCTCTGACACTACAATTAAACCTGCTCATTACCTGCTGAGCTGAATCAGGTGTGTTTGATCAGGAAGATCACCAAACTCTGCAGGAATCCAGCCCTCCAAGACTGGAGTTGGACACCCCTGTGCTACAATAATATAGATGCTACAGATCACTCAGCATGAGCAATAAAACAACCATCAAAACACATACAGCCATGTCCAAATTACACTTGTAGTTGTTACTGCAAACGATGCTGATTATCTCACAAAAATGACATGCATGAAGGTCTGGGATATATCAGGTTGTAAGAGAACAGCTTGTTCTCTTCATTGATGTGTTGGATATAGGAGACCAAATCGCTGTGGTCGGATGCCTGGGTCGGTGCATCAAAACATTAACACTTGTTGGGGGCCAGCACCCATCACCACTGACCTCCAAATCTCAGTCTGAGCATCTGAAGGTGCTCGAGGAAAATGTATGATTCATATCATAATCTACAGGATCTGCGGCTCAGGTCTTGGTGCCACATTAGCATTAAGCATTAGCATACAGGTCAAAATGTTTTGGCTAGTGGGTCTGTACTTACTGATTCACTTTAACACGTCCTAACTCCATTGTCTGTTAGGAATGCCACAAGGACAATGCATCTTTGCTTAATCATCACAATCATTAAATATTTACTGCAATTTTATCAGTATTGCGCATTTCTAAAGTTTCATTCACGAGCATTACAAACTTTAGAGCCAACGGTCGACAAATAAACAAACAAATACATACATTTGGAGTAGAATGCAGTTGTAGATCATGAGTGGAGCGCATGAACAGGCCCTGGAGACGCGACATGACCTCCTGACTCAAACAGCTCCACATTCAGAGCCTCCAAAGCAGGCTCCATTTCAGCAGCAGGCCAAAAGCGAACGCAGCTCACATTTCAAACTCACGTGGCGTATTTCAGGGCTTGGAGGGGCTGCTGTTTTAGCCTCCCGGCTCCCTGACTGAGGCCTGTTGTGGTTAAAAGTTCTTTTTGGTGCCTGGCAGATACAGAGCACAATAATAAAAGCACTCTCACTCGCTCCACTATAACAGAGTCCAGTCAAAGAAAATCTGACAATTCAAAATTTCAGAGCTGAGCCTGAGTTTTCTTTGGCCATATTTTTCTGTAAACGTCTAAAAACAAATTGCTCTTTCTAAGACAATAATAAACCGCACAGGATGTTGAAGAGAATGAGGTCACTTGTAAATATAGAGGCTTTGGATGACCATTCAAATTTGGCAACAAAAGTCTTTTGAAGTCGGAAATACTTTGCGTGCAAAGGTCACGGCCTTTACGCCGCGACCACTGCTGCCATTTATTTTTGGAGCAAACAAAAGTAAGAATTTGTCCGCCAGCCGGCACAGACCATGTTTTCTAGTAGAGTTTAGTACAAGTAAAGCTGTTAGAGGTTAACCAAAATGAACATTTTTGGCCAAAATTGAAACAAAACACAATTAAACATTTGGCTTAACATGGTTCTTCATTTACATAAATGATAAAATTAGTAACTAAACTATTGTCTGAACATCCATATTTTATGAAGTTGTTTTGACATCAAGAGGTTTAATAGTTTAACTGATTATTCTTTTATATTTGTATATAAAACAAAGACAACAATATATGAATATGCATGACAATGCATGTGTTACATTGTTACAAATATTTAACTAAAAAACATGACTAAAAGGAATGATGAGTGTCTTTGGCTACAGACACTGAAACACTTCACATCTTCTGGTAGCCGCCGGAGCACAAACACAAAGCTAAGCGGCTGTATTCTGGCTTCATCAAAACAAGGGCAGTTTAGTAAAGGTTGTGCTTGTAGTTTGTTGTCTTCTTTCATTTCATTACCAAACTGTAACTATAACGTGAATTCTGAATCCCTTTTCCACCAAATGAACTGGTTTTTTAAGTGGTTCCACTCAGGACTCTTAGAACCTTGGTCCTATCCAGCGAACAGGCCCGCATTTGCACTAGTTTTGATCAGAACCAAGGATGCATCATCAATGGTGGGTGTTACACAACAGAACATATTACACATCAATTTCAAACTGAATTAATTTCATGTCTCTGATAAAAGTCTCAAAGGAGCGATTTGAATCTGGGTTAAACTTACAGAATATCATTAAATCTTAAGTCAAACTCTGCATGATGCAGCACAATTCTCACAGTGACGTTACAATCAGCTACAAAGTTCAGAGAAAAGTCTCACGCATACGCCGGAGATGCTTAAAGCAACAACTGTTTTGGTTCCTCGGGGGAAATTTGTCATGCAAAGGAAGCAGCCAAGCGGACAGGCTTGCGCTGGTTACCTCAGAAACTGAACGGCGAGGAGAGACCCCCTCCACTCCCACCCCATCAAAACGCTGCGAGATCCCCCACAGCAGCCAAAGCAAGCATCTGCACATCAGTCAAACCAGCCTGAGAAGAAGCACGAGTTCAAAGTTTAAACAGGAACTGGACAGCTCATTATTACAACACTGAACTCTCTTACCAAACCTAAAAAATCCCCACCAGCGAGTTCTCTTACTGATTTATTATTTCAAAATGTAGATACACTAAAATAATCTATCTACCAGTGGACACATTACTATTACTAACACCACCACAGCTACTACAACCCCTACCACTACTACTACCACTACCAGGAGAGGTTAGCTGTGGTCTTGGTGGTTAGTGTTCTGGAAGGTCGCCGGTTCGATCCCCAGAAAGGTCATGACTGAAGTGCTACTGAGCAAGGCACCTAATTCCCAACTGCTCCCTGGGTGCCGGTGGATAAAGGCTGGTTTATATTTGATGCGTTGAGTGCTGCACGAATGATGACGCGAGGGTCATGCGTTTGCTGGGACGAAAATGCATTTAAACTCACTTGCAACACGCACCAGAGGCGCAGCAATATTCTTTCTGCTAGGTGGCGCTGTGTGAAAAATACCAATCTGAAGTGTACAAAGATGCAGAAGAACACTTTTGTTTATTGCAAAGTGAATGCGCGGGATGAGGAGCTGTGTTTGCTGCTACTTTTGATGAGAAAAGGAGATGGTCTGTGCGACCAATCAATAAAGGAAGCTGAGATAAGGGAGAGTTTAAACTTGTAATGCCAGTGCGACACACTGGTGAGGAAATGCATTTGAAATATTTTATGGTCTTTCATGGAGGAGTCATGAATATGTCTATACCTCTTTATTTCTGCCACCAGATTCTCTTCAAATATGTCCATATCCGGCTTGTCTGCGTCCGCGCCACCACGTAGTGAGGTGCGCGGCACGACAATTCTTGGATGCGCAGAGCGTTCGCACGGGGGCGTGTCCCTGTGAGTAGGGCTGCCATGATTAGTCGACTAGTCACGATTATGTCGACTATTAAAATTGTCGACAACTAATTTAATAGTCGATGCGTCGTTTGTTTGTTTTTTTTTTTACTTTCTTTTTCTCTCCAAACGACTGCGTTTTTCTCACCTTTTACTGCTGCATCTTCCTTTCGGTTCTTGACGCACATGCACAGTTGTGGTAACTGGGGTAGCCCGTGGATGACGTCACAGGTCGTTACACAAACAGGCTCATCATGGCTAGCCTCAACAGAGCTCAAAAGAGTGGGATCATTTTAAGAAAATGAAAGAGAAACGTGTGCAGTGCAATATCTGTAAGGCAGAACTTGCCTTCCATGGCAGCACAACTGCGATGCACGAGCACCTGAAAAGGAAGCTGTTGTGCCTGATTGTGACAATAATGAAGAGGGACCGTCATCTCGGTAAGCTAAATTGCTAGTTAGCTGCTAAAATTAGCGTAAACAGAGAGTTAACTTGCTGCTTACTCATATTTATAGCTGTAAAAGTGAACATTAGTGATGACGATTTGATTCATTAGCCTTAGCACACATTCATGTGTTTTCTGTAACTTTATAACAGTCATGTGTTTGAATAGCAATGCTAATGTTTTTTAACGTTACGTTTCAGTGCTACGTTTACACTTTATGCTTTATGTTAAATAATTGTTTGTTGCAACAAGCTGCATATTTCATTAAAGGTTTAATGAACTATGATCTTAATTGTTTTATTTTTAGTTAGCATATAGCTGAAATCTAATGACAGTTATATAATAGCAGCTGCATTCTAGTGCGATTAGCTGTATGTTTTATGTCCAATTAACATATGATCTGATTAGTCGACTAATCGTAAAAATAATCGGTGAACAGTCGACTATAAAAATAATCGTTTGTGGCAGCCCTACCTGTGAGTGATGTAATTTTTGACGCATGGAAGGTTGCATCGCGACGCATCAAGTATGAACCAGCCTTAAGGGCTGTCCACTGCATTGGGTACAAACTCTCACAGCCTAGTGTGTTCACTAGTGTGTTTCACTGCACGAATGGGTTAAATGCGGAGGTCAAATTCCATTGTGTGCAATCAACGTACTTCAATACTCTGAAGTAAAGATGCAGCGATTGATCCGTGATCAGAATCAGCTTGATCGGATTGAGCAGTCTGATCCACTCAGAGCCATAACAAGTCAGTAGCCTCTGTTATCGTTCCTCAGCAATAAAAAAAAAAGCTATAAGGAAGCCTGGAAGAAAATGTTTGTCTTAGAACATGAGATGGTCTGGAGATCTGTAAAATTTCCATTAAAGAAAAACAAAAATCGGGCTAAAGTTAGAACTGGCAGGTCGGATAAAATCAGAATCAGCCAAAAAAGTTAAGGTCGGAGAATTCCAACTTTACAATAATCAAATATACTGTTTGCAAAGTTACACCTGTTTCTCCTTCATTCTGAGTTTGTTTTGGATCTGAATCAGTTCTAGTGGTTTTAGGTCTTGGGAGGTTGCCGTTTTGGCCTCCATGCGGTCCAGTATATATGAACTGAATGGACACTACACAATGTTTTGAAATAGACATTTACATAAATTCTCGTTTTGGTTCAGAAAATTCTGTTGATTCTATTTACCATTTAAAGCATCAAAACACATTTAGACTACATATAAAAAGCTTATAACAGGAAGAAATCTATTCTAAATGACAAAACAAGCCCGCCTTTTGCCTCTTTGGCTACAATGTCTCGATTCATTGGGCTGATTTTTTTTTTTTACAGATGCAGTGGAAGTGGCTAAGCTTTTGTTTGATTTGCTGTTAAACATCCATTCAAATGGACAACAAGTCTCAGTCAGTGTTATGTACAGAAAAACATCAAATACAGAAGAAAACAGATGACATCCACTGCCAAGGGTGCAGGGTCTGAAAGACGAAGCAGCTTTACTAAACATTTCCTAAATGATCAAATGATTTGTTTTGAAGAAGAAGAAAGCCTTTATTCTAAAAACACACAGAATACATTTTCCCTGGTCCCTGCCAGTTACAAAACCCAGCGTGTTTCACTTCTGACTTTCAAGAAAACTATTTCCCCTCTTTAAGGCTTTGGCTGACTCAGGAAAACACATGAGTAATGGCTGCTCTGAAAGTACAAAACGTCCGAGCATGAAGAACCCACACGCACATTGGATGAAGTCAAAGCTTAGCTAAAGAGGAGCTTAAATTATATACAGAACAGAATAAATCAGGATCTGGACAGATGACAGTGAGGACTGTCTGATTTCATGGTGTTTCACGCTGTAAAGAGGTTTATGCTGTTTATACCAGAGCTCTGATAACAGTTCATGACACAAAATTAAAGTACATGTAGCTGCACCAAAGTATCAACACTTTAATACTCATATTCAATAATCATATGCATGCACGTAGTGGGTGAGTCAGCGCTGGCTTCTCTCGTTTACTCACGTCGCTGTAAAAACAGCAAAAGCTCCCAGCTGGCATTTATTCACCTTCTTCACCTGATCATATACAGTCCAGCACCTGTTTACTGTCCTCCTGAGCTAAACACCATCACACATCAGCTACTAACACGTCTGATTTACCAGTTTTACTAAAATCAGTCTCTCAAATACAGGGTTGCCAGATCTCCTACCGATTTTGTAACGGAGTGACACTACACAAACAGAAACTAGCCCAAAATCTAAAGTGACAAACATGTTTCAATGAGCCTTAAAACACAAATCTTCTTCAAATCTCACTTTCTCATTTAAGTTCTTCTTTTATTTATTGCAAAAACCCTACAAGCCATGGGTTTCTCCGCTATTTGTTTTTGCACCAGTGTTCGGAGGTAGCGCTGCGCACTGTTGCTTTAGTGTGATGCGTTTGATAGTTTTGAACATTATTAACAAGAAACAACGTCATAATGAATGACGAATGAGTGGGTGGATGCTTTGTTTTTGCAAAATTAATGGCAAGTCACGTGTGCACGTTGATGAAAACCGGGAGGATAAATGATAACTGGGACAAAATTTCCCGGAAAAAAGTTGATAAACTGTATGATAACCAGAGCAAACAACAGCAGAGGTTCCACTGTAACATTACTGCAAAACTGTTACTACAATCTCTACAATGTTCACAGCCCGAGTCACTGACGTCCACACAGTGTTACAAATAGTCTGTCCAGATCACATCTCTGAGCACCGCTGTAGCTAAACACATAGCCTGGACTGAACCATGTGGACTTGGTATTGGGTTTCTTTTCATAGACAGTTCAACATAACATACAGGAGACAGCAGCAACAGACACACAAGATTGCTATAAAAGCTATAATATACACATGAATCCAGACATGGAGTCTAACACCCATTTAGTTTTGCCATTTAATCCCCCCAAGATTTTATTTTCTAATTAACACAACGACATTCAGCAATGAGACTGAAAACAGTGCTCTGAAAAGACAAATAGAAGACAATCCTTTCCATTTCCAGAAGGCGACCTTTTGTAGATTAATTACCACACATGTGAGTGAAAAGTTGTGACATAATTAGCCTTATGCTAATGAAAGTGTAACAAATGGCCCCAGAAGAGACGTCAGCAGTTCACAGCAGCAACATTTCTGTCTGATTCACATTTACTGCATTAAACTCAACAAAAACTACAATACACAACCAACATCATATCTAACTTCACACACATAATCCAACTGCATTAGATCAGATTTTGGCACTAATCTCAACAACACATCTATTTCAGTAAAGTGACAAAGAGGTAAACTTCAGGTCTACAAGACTCATGTTTCATCCTAAATACTCGTTAAAATTTAATTAAAAAATGACAATATTGTGAAAATGTTCACTGTTCATAATCTAAATTTAAAAAATGCAAACTGTCATTGTATTTTCATTATACACAAAGAGATATTTTAAGACTTTTGTTTTATTGTTGAATAGTAAGAGCTTATAACTCAAGAAAATCAAATTAGTAGAATACTTCATTTGGAGTTTGAGTGAATTACTACTCAAACTATCAACATTAAAACAAAAAAAGTACCAGTCAAACATCTGGACATCTCATTCAATGTGTTTTTTTTTTGTTACATAGTAAATAAACACTGAAGTCATCCCGACTATGAAGGAACACATAAGGAATCATGTAGTAAACATAAAAGTGTTAAACAAACCAAAATATGTTTTAGATTTTACTTCAAAGTAGACACACAACTGAGTCAACACACAGATGAAACTTCATTTTAGATTTTGTATAAAACCAAACAAATTGTGAAAATACAAATGATG
>BRDA01077000.1:0-44165 GCA_036984385.1 Crenuchus spilurus | reverse complement strand
GAGCAACCCAAGTAATGTCAGAGTAACCATTACTCAGCCTTTTTAATTTGTCAAATATCACCTGAACACTAGCTGAATATCACCTGAACCAGACTGTTTGAAGAATATTTTAAACAAGGAGTCAAAAATTTTACTTTTTGCCAAAAATAAGAAACATTATGTATGACAAAAACTAATACTTAATTGTAGGACCTATCATATATCAACCATGAAACATGGTGGTGGCAGCTGCAACAGGAACAAGACAGTACTCCACTATTGAAGGAACTATATATTTTAGACTGTAACAACAAATTTTACAAGAGAATATCATGACACCTGTCTGTGTACTGAAGCTGAACAGATAGTGGGTGTTACAGCAAGCCAATGTCCATAAATATACCAAAGTGTCAACCAAACAATGGTTGAAAGAGAAGAAATTTCACTCCTTGAAATGGCCAAGTCCAGACTTTAGTTCAAAAGAAATGTTATAGTAGGACCTGGAGCAGAGCTTGAACTTGAGTTCTGGATCATTGTCTTGCTGTAGGATGAAAACCTATCCAACTAGGTGCATACCAGAAACATTCTACAACTATTCTAAAACTTTTGACCAGTAGTGTATATGATGTCACATAAGGTATTAACATGCAAACCCACCTAAATAAGATATTTCATTGTGTACTTTATGACCAACTGCAGATATTCTTCAGGAGATTGCCTGAATCAAGGCATTCAAATAAACAAACAAAATGGTGAATAAATAAATAAATATATAATGCAGACCAACACTCATCCCCTTCACATAAAGGACTTTTAGTGTATTATTATGTTATTGTGAACAACCCCTACACACACCAAACAACAGCACTGCAAGACAGAAATGACATATTTTATATATTTTTTTTTGTGTATGAACAAAAGTGAAAATTGAAAGTGCCCAATCATTGACCAATATGCTTGCACACAGTGAAACCCATCTGTGAAGTGAACACACACACTCTCTCTCACTCTAGTGAACTAGGGGGCAGTCCCCAAAGTGGTGGGCAGCCCTATCCATCGCACCCAGGGAGCAGTTGGGGGTTAGGGGCCTTGCTCAAGGGCGATTAAGTCATGTCTTGTCAAATCAGGGGATAGAACCAGTGAACTTTGGTTCACAAGGCCAGTTCCCTAACCTCAAGCCTACAGCTGTCCTTGTACAAATGACAGCCATGTTTTCTCAATTACAACATTCACAACCAGAGTATAAGTTTATACACGGTGTCACTAAGGTCTCTAATATTAAACACCAAATAAAACCTATAATAATGTCACTTAAGAAGGCCTTGTAATTAACTATTTAAAGTCAAACCTTGTCATTCAGCAACTACTTTGATGAATATGAATGTTTCTAGTTACAGTGTGAGCAGGTTAGAACACAGGTTTGATTTTGTTGTATTAATGTTATTTTTTTCAACATAAATACACTCTTATTCCAGATATACTTACACACATATTCTCCAAATATTTGGCACCTCAGTATATTTTTCAATGATGTATGTTTTTTTTTTCATTGCTTCTAAGGCAGAAAGGGCCTCAGAAGGTTGTTGTTTGGGGAGGTCATGTCGAGGCGTATTTTAGGCCAACATTAGCCTTCACTTGGGTGGAAAATACCACTGAAGAGTGAAAGAGGAGCGCAATGCACAAGCCTCCAAATGTCAAAGTGGCTTCCTGCTGGGCAGCCGATCGATGCTGACCCCTGACCTCACCGTTTCAGCTCACTGGTCATCAGAGGTGGAGCATAACATTAGCAGCAGGGCCAGGAGAGGGAAGAGAAGACAGGGAGGGAGGAGGAGAGAGAAAAAGGACAAACTGACAATACCAGTCAAAGGTATTATACTGTATATTTTATCTGTTGCACATTTTTATACAATAAAAGACAATATGGCTATTTAAAAGAAAACAAAGATATTTACATTTATTTACATCTAAAATGTTCCTTCACTGCATCATTTAAACTTACTATTCAAAATACAAATAAGCTACAACCTTCATGATTAGGTGTGTAAATGTTTGACTTGTGCTAAATTCAGTCATTCATGTTTTCTGGAGCAAGGAAAATGGCTGAGCTTTCAAAAAGATTCACAACAGTCAGTGATCACCTAAATTTGTAAATGTCTTTATGATCTAGACATAAAACTGTTCTTCAGTCTAATTTGCAGAGACACGGAAGAGAGAAAACATGATTAATCATCTTCTCCACAGACAAGTGATTGCTCACCACTAATGGTGAAATTATGTAACACTTCCCTTTTGCTGCCTCATAAATTCAGACCTGATGCTTTGGACATGGGGCTGCCCAGGTCTAGCCATGGAGGTCAAGTCCAGCGCAGTTTTAACTCATCAACTAATGACCAGGTTTAGTAGGTTTTGCTAGAGCAAGCAAATCACCAAACTACACTTGACTCCTCCCCCTATGATTAGAACTGGACATCCCCAAGCTATAAGGACTCAAGACGCTGAGAGCTGTCCCACCATCCAGTCCCTGGCTGCAGGGAAGACTCGTGTGTCCATGCTGCCTGGATGAACACTTCCTTCATGCACGGATGGATGCTGCTGAGCTTTCCACGCATTGCATCAGCGAGGGTGGTCTATTTTTACTGTTTATTTTGCACATGTTTTCTCCACACCCCCATCCCAATTTGCTTCACCGAGGCTTTTAGAGAAAATGAATAAGAGAAGGACAAAGCATTTTGGTCATATAATCACTAATTGTGTAATTTCTAATGTGATGTGACATGCTGCTTTAATCAGCCACAATATTAAAACCACTGAGAGCTGAAGTTACCAACACTGATTGTCTCATTACAGTGGCACCTGCCAAGAGATGGTTCTTGAAACAATGGGCAAGTGCAAAGGCCATAGCAAATGTATACTTTTCTGCTGATCCCTGTGATCCTCTTGGGAACAGTCAGATAAATGTCAGTGAGTTTTTCCTCATACAACATAGCCTACCCACAAAACCTCTAGAATATAGCTTTGAACTTCTATTTCTCTCCAATCAGAGTGTACAACGTCTATACCCTTTCAAATTTTGTGATGTACACAGCAAGATCTGCGACTCCAAAATATTGTGTTTTTACACCAATTTTTTGTCAAGTTGCCTGGGCTATACATTGGCCTTAAGGATCTGAGCAACTATAACAAGAGTCAAATGGCAATGGCTGGACATTTTGGTCAAAGCATCTCAAACAGTGGGTCACAGTGGTTAGAACATACCAAAAGTGGCCCAAAGAAGGACCACTTGAACCAGCAACAGGGTCACAGGTGCCCAAAGTTCATTGATGCATGTAAGGAGTGAGTTAGGTCATCTTGTTCAATCTTGATCCAAGGCTGCATAGCCTGATCAGAGTGTCCATACTGTGTACAGACCAGTCATTTGCTTTGCTTGATTTGCTGGTTATAAAAGTAATGCTCTGAAGTCATTCTACCAGCTGAACTACTGACAAAACCATATGCATGTAGAATTGAACACTAACTTGAGGCCACAGAATGTCCCCAAGTCAAGTAAGGAATCAGAAATAACCACAGAAAGCCACAGAATATGTCTGCAGGCTGAGTAACTTCTACAAAGCTCTGCCTGTTGCTTAGTCTCCAAAAGTCTTCCCATTGTCCCTGCAGCATCCTGTCCTCACTGCCCACTAGTTGCTGGCACATTGGCCTTAATGATGCCAGGCTTTGAAGCTCTGTACAGGTTTTTTTGTGCAGGCTTTCCTTTGTGGAGACTCTTATTGAAAGGAAAGAACATCAAACGCCACATGTGAACACCAGCTCTGCTAGGGGAGACATCGACATGCCACAGAGCACAACACCTCAGCCCAGAATGGACACACTCCTGAGACAGCCAGGAGGAATGAATGCATGTATCATTGTTTTGTCTGGCAAAGCCTCCCTTGCACACTAACAGTCATGCGTCTGAATGGGGGGTAGATTTAGAATAGAGGGGGAGGTGATAACAACAAATGTAAATCTTTCATCACTCTCAGTCTGCTGTAAGACAATAGATTAAACATCATGTCACATCCCTAGAGCCATGTCTCTCTAAGATCATTCAGCTCAGAATGGGCTTTTATGGTGACACTGGCTATCCGGAGCAAACATATGTGAGGAAAATGCTTTTATCCTATTTGTAATCCTCTCAAAAAAATTTCAAACTACTAGTAGGGAGCCTAGTGGTTAAATAAATGAACTAGCAACCAGTTGCCAATTTTAATTCAAGGACTGGAAAGTATTCTGGGTTGGTGATTGGGTTGTGGGTCATAGGGTTGCTAGTAGGATTGTGGATTATGGATAATAATGTAAATGTCCATATGCTCAGCTCGGTTTTATCAACAGTGCATGACTGCCATAGTCTGCAGGAAACTGAACTGCATGCATAAAATGTACATAAACAAGCCTAAATTAGATATTAAACAAAATGTACATTAAGCATCAAATGTCTATGTTGTCTTAGGGTGCTTTCACACCTACATTGTTTGGTCCGGACTTTCGACTTTTCAGTTTGGTCTAAACCAAAATAGCACGTGTGAAAGGGGTCACGAACCACAGTCAGGATCAAAGGAGCAAAATTTGGTCCGACCAAAAGAGGTGGTCTCAGTCTGGACCTACTGAACCATGATCCGGTTCGTGTGCAGTGTGAAAACACTTTTCTAGAAGGTTTGGACTTTTGGACCAAATACAGGAAGTTGACGCAGGCGTTCAACAACAATAAATGAAGTAAAATAACTGGAACAGCAGCAATAATGAGCTGATGTTGCACATGGTGTGAAAAGGAAACAATGTTTAATATAATTTTGGTTTGATGAACATGTGAAAAGTCAGCTTGAAAAACTCACAAAAATGCTGATACGTGCAGCTTATTTTATGAGAGGATGAGAGAGAAAGGATATGACAGAGCAACCTTAACTAAAGAAACTGCGGCAGCCGTTTATAAAACTATATAAAAGTATTTAAACGCATCAGACACTCGTCCTTCTACAAACCAATCAGTGTCGAGTGAAAGAAGACGCAACCCATGCAAGTGATGATGACAGTACGTGGGCATGTCATAATAAAAGTCTTTGGTGCGCTCGTAAAAATGCAGTGCAACAAACCATGGTCCGGACTTTCAGGTGTGAAAGCATCCTTATGGTGCATTAAAACCATTACAATATTTAATGTCTAAAATCATCTTCAATATGTCATACAAAACTGATCACCTGACCAGTATCTTAGAGAGGACCAGACTTTTTTGGACATACAACGGAAAGGTTTCTCTGCTTGGCAATGCTATGCTGGTTGTTGATAAGCAGTGAAGTGAATCATTTTTGGTCATAACAGGGTCCAATAAATCACATCTTGATAAACACCTGTAATGAGTCAACGGGTGTGTAGACTGCAAAGTTTTTCCTCAATGCTGACTATACTCATCTTTTTAAATGTTTGACAGTATGTGATAGAGCATAACTGTATGTGATGCAGGTGTACTAGGTGGCTTCTTCTTTAGCATAGTAGATTAGTGAAGTGAAGAACTTAGGTGAAGAAGGAAAAGACAGGAAGGTGAAGGCTCCAGCAGAGAACTAGTGGAAAGATGGCATGGCCTACTCGATTTGTGTATCCAAGAGTTCACCCTCCTTTTTTAAAAGGTATTATAGGATGTTCAGCAGGCCTGGAATACAACTTCAGCAGCATGATGCTCTAGTTTAAAAACAAGGACAGTATCATGGTATTAAGGGTCAGAATAAAACCTACAACTGTCTGGGTCTGAACATGAAAACCTTGTGACCATGATCAGAGCCTCACCTTTTTAATCTTTGTCGGAGCCTCTTCTCAGTCTCAACCTATGATCTCAGCCTGTGAGAGAATTCCTTCTCAAGTAATAAGAGAGCCCTGCAAATAGCAATGTGCCAGGGGCATCACTGCCTTTCAACACTCAGTTCAGTCAGTTTACTTTCCACGAGTTATAGTATCTGTTACACTAACACTGAATAACCACAATAAAGCATATAGAACAGAACGCAAACGGCATGTGGAACAGAACACAAACCCCATAAAACATCCTGAAGACAGTTAAATGCACAAACAGCACTTCCGTTCATCATGCTCCTATGTGTACATCCTCTTGAACAGCCAAACACGTGGCGCTTGGTTTCAGTAACAGAAGTGGTGATCCTCAGCAGTGGTGTAAACATGTTGATCTGCAGGTGCCTGTGGCACCTCTGCATCGCTCAGCAAACATCCTGTTTGACTAAAGCAGTAGGCTGATCTGTTGGGGTCGTGTCTTCCTCAGGAAGAGGCCCTGTCACAAAACTGCCTCCAGGGGCACAGCCTAGGGGTTAAAAAGAATTTAATCCCTCCAGTGCTGATTATAAACTTTAAATAATGAAAGAAAGCAACATATATGTTTAGTTCAAGCTGTGCCCATCTTCATTGAGAAGTACATATACTGTACATGTATGTACATGTACCAGGCACTCTTATCTAGAGCGGCTTAACTAGAGCATGCTTTGTTGTCAACTGAGTGAAGCTTCCTTTGCTAGTACAAATAGGTTAAATTTAACACACTCAACCTAGAATAGAGTGGAGAGCTAATGCTACAAAGAAGATATACAGAACAAATCAAGTGTAAACATACCGCAAACAGACCATTCAAGTACATTTATATAGCATAAATACTGCCAAAAACAGCCAGTGCGTACAAATGACATTAAAAAACGTTACCAGTGGATATTAGTCACATTACATGATCATTAAGTCCAGCAGATCAAACGATAGAAGGGATATTGATGTGCTTTTGATTAGTTGTGAAGAGTTTTCCATTTAAAAGTCAGGTTTTAACATCTAGAGAAGCATTTTGTCATCATTTTAAACCAGAAAAAGGACAGTCGACAATGTCCCACCATGCAAACGTAACCTTTTATACCAAAAAATTATCACCAAATTTTGCACCTGAAACACCACCATTTTATGTGAACAATCCATCCATCCATCCATTATCCCACCCACTTAATCCTTATCAGGGTCACGGTTAGTCCTCTACCCCCTCACTGGGTGCAGGGCAGGGCATTACACTATCCCAACAAAGCCCAGGACAGGGCACCAATCCATCGCTGGGTGCACACACACACATGGACAATTTTGAGTACCCAATCTACCTGAACTGTAAGCAATATGACTTTATTGCTACTTGACTTTGTGAGAATGTAATCAATTAATCAATATATCTGTATATATGCACAACCCATTAGAATGCATGAACTCTGTGGTTCTAGCTTATATCTGTGGATCTGATTGAAAATTGTGCCATCAATACAACAGTTTTGCTTTTTGATGCTGGAAAATCTAAACAGAGGCTATATAGGTTGATTTCCACATGTGCTTACCCAGCATAATCAACCCACGATTTGTGCTCTTCCCTTGCAGTGCATTGTAACACTTAACCCTGTGACATCTGAACTCTGGTGCATGTGGATAACATGCAATGCCTTGTGGAGTGAAGTGTAGTACTCAGCCAGCGGTTGCAGAATATGTTAAAAATGACTCCTTCAGCCTGGGCAGACATTAAAAATGCATCCACACTGTGGCCTACAGTATGTAAAGTCCAGGATCAGTGCAGAGTTCACCAACTTGGAGCACAGTACATGTATGAAAGTTTTTAGTTGCTGTAGTTACTATTGTGGAAAACTAACATGGGTCTCTTATAATCTCCCTCAGTCTTAATAACAAAGCACTCACCAAAGAACAATTTTTCAAATCTTAAACATTTTAAACATATAAATGCTTCTAAAACAAACTTAAATAATAATATGGATCAACATTTATATACTAATTTCTTAAACAAATTGTTTAAAATAAATAATAATAATAATAATAATAAATAATAATAATAATAATAATTTATTATTATTATTATTATTATACTGTATATATACACACAAACTCACACACTATATATATATATTTCCATATTTACGGAAATCTGGAGAAAGTGCATGCCACTCTATTTGAGGTACCCCAGTCTCCTGCATCATTCCCTAATGATGTGACCTGGATGAGCTGGAGCATTGTCATCCATGAAGATGAAATTAGCTCTGTGTTGCTCATGCACAGGCACAATTACTGTTAATGATGTTATTAGAGTAGTATGGGCTTATCACTGTACCATTCACACAGTGTAGGCAATTTTGTATTGACTAGACACACCAACACCATCACCACCAAAGGCTCATGTGGTGACAACAGTGGCTGATGCACAGCACTCAGAGCTTCACGTCTCCAACATCATTGGTGGCCATCATTTCTGCTCAGCGTGAATTGACTTTCATCAGTGAACAGAACTGAGGCTCACTGGTCTCTTGTCCAGCGTAAATGCTCTCTGGCCCATGCAAGATGAAGCCTGTGCTTGGTGGTCTGGTCAGGTACCCTTGCAGGTCATCTAGAATGCAGACCACGCTGATGTAAACAGTTTGAATGGTCTGACATGACACTTGGGTGTCTCTCACCTCCCTTAAATGTGCCTAGAGTTGTGTGGCATTCATCATCTGGTTCTGCAGGGCACTGTTCACAATGAAGCAATCATCAGTGTGTGATGTGGCCAAAGGACGTCCATTTCTATGCCTTTCTTTGACTCTTCCAGTCTCTCTGTATCTCTGTTACAACCTGCTGATCCTGAAACAGCTCTAAGGATGAAAACTGGACTTTATTTCCAGAGCGACAACCAGTGCTAGTGAACTGTGAGGAATCATTTGTGGAATTTTACCAACAGTGTATTGAACTTAAGTTGTGTATAGCACTTTTACCGCAATGTGAGCATCTACAGTCTCAATAAAGGCCTATCCAAATAAAGAGTTACCAACACTTTCACCAGGCCTGCCACAGTTATGACATAATCATCTGATCATTTGAGATAATCACAATGATTTAATCTGACCAGTTATTTTCAAAATCACAATATGTTACATGTAAAAAGAACAGATATTAGATATTTGAATCAAATAGAAAATAAGAAAACATCATCTTCAGTCTTACATAAACAACAAACACTTTAACTAGGTTAAAGGAATGTTTGTTTATTTGTTATATAGGTAACTAATGTCATTGTTGTTAGCATGTATTGTACAATTATTCATTAGTACAAGTTTCATAATCATAACAGGCTTAACTTTCACTAAATACAATCAGTTGAGTTCATTTGTCTTAAAATTCCAATAATATCAAAAGGAGAACTGTACGTATTTCAGGATGGAATTAAGGAGCCAAGATTATGTAATGATGAAGACAGAATATTTTGAAGAATATAATAGGTAAGACACCTGATCACACTTTGCAATAAGGTTCACAAATAACAGTACATAAGACTACATTAAGTATAACTAAGTGGTTGAACAGTCTTGGGAACGATCTACTGGACAGTCTGCAGTAGTAATTTTAGTCCTTACCTTCACTAATATTTAGACCTTCATGAGATTTTATAAAGAAAGGTTCTCACCGAATAATAAATAAAGATTTAATTTCCCATGAATTCAAGCTGCACATGAGGACCATCAATAAATATAATGGTTCATTAGAGCTTTATGTCATCTTACACACTGACTTGCATTATTTTTGAAACTGCTTTATATCATTAATTGACTTCACTGTTAATAATGCTTAATGCAGTCTAATGTACTTTTACTAGATGCAGTCTTATGTTCATAGACATCATAGCTTATGTCATCTGGACTGGTACTGAAACAATTTTCTAAAAGAAAATATGCCACAATAATCTGAGACTGAAGTGTGGCGTATTGCGTATTAAGACACTGAGAGCATAGCGTCTACTCAAAACATGGCCACACGTGCACAACGGGCAGGCAGAGCATTGGGCAAGTGTTTGTGTGGGTTTGTGAGGAAGCTCAGTGCTGGTCACTGATTAGGCTTTGTCTAAGGACAGCGCGCTCCTGCTGCTTCACTTCCTGCCCTGGTACAGCCGGGGCCTGGCCCTGCATGGTTTCACACACACACACACACACACACACACACACACACACACACACACACACACACACACACACACACACAGGGGCCACACATAGATTCCTGTCAACACCCGGCATGCCACCTGATCCATCCCCTCCTCCATGACACACACACACATATACACAAAACCCCCTTCGCTGAAGAAACTCAATGACCTGACAGACTGGGCCTGCCGGCAATGTAAAATCACACACTGACGCATGCGCACACACACACTCACACAGAGAGAGAGAGAGAGAGAGAGAGAGAGAGAGAAAAAGAGAGAGAGAGAGAGAGAGAGAGAGAGAGAGAGAGAGAGAAAATACTCCTTCTCTCTCTCGCCCTGTGTCTACCTCCCTCAGGCAGACTACTGTTGACAGGCACTTCCCTGACTGAGTCACCCAGATAACCAGAGCACTCCAAAACAAAAACAGCCAGTTGGAGACACGCACATGCAGACACACTCACACACACACAGGTTAGTTTTTATACACTGTCAGGATGAGATGCCATACATATGCTGCATGTACATAGATGCCTTTTACACTGGGGACAAGTCATCAGTACTTTTTAAAAATGAAGTTTGAAAATCTTACATATAATAGCTTTTAACACACACACACACACACACACACACACACACACACACAATCCAAATGCTTTTTTTTTTTAATGTCACTAAGACTCTGTATGTCTTTGTTCTTTCCTCACCATTAAATTGACACATGATACTCTGGTGGCTACACAGTGCACTGACAACGAACAGTTCTGTTGACTGAGATAATGGAGATAATATCTGAAGGCTTATTTAAAAGACAACTGTAAAAGTTTTAAAGACAACTCTAACTGTTCCTCTTAATGTGGGAAATGTTCTTATTTTATACTTTGTATTTGGAAACAACGTGAACTCATATTTGTGTTAAAAGCTGTTACCTATAGCTGTCTAGCTAACAAAAGCTTTAGAACAAACGGCTTTTCCATTGTTATGTTTTGACTCAATAGGTTTTAAAGACTTTTTTTTGTTTTGTTCACAAACTATTTGGAAACAACACAATCTGTCTTGTATTTGGGGCATGACTGGTGGTTAAGGATCTGTTCTTGTAGCCTTAAGCAACTCCCAACTGCTCCCCGGGCACTGTGGATAGGGATGCCCACTGCTTCAGGCACATGTTCTCACAGCCCAGTGTTTTCACTAGTCTGTGTTTCACAGCACGGATGGGTTGAACTGAGGTCAAATTCTGTTACAAATCACAGTGACAAAAGATGAATTTGATCTGAGCTACTATATTGGCTAGCTAACAATCATTTTCTTTTGGTTCATTCATCATGGAGTTCTCATGACATAAAGAACACCTGCCATTTTCAGATGGTGTAAACAATGAAGAAACAAGAAAACAGTTTTCAGGTGCTTTGCATTGAAATACCATGCATCATGAAGTGTTGAACTAAATGAACGACATGCACCCTACACCCTACAGACTCTCATTTACATCACATTACCTCTCTAATGGCTCACAAGAAGGTTTTTTTTCTGCAAACCTGGGAATACTGGTGATAATGTGACGAGAGATTAGAATATAGCTCTAACTCACAGAAATCCCTATTAGGTATTCTGAAGTCTCTGCTTCTGGACAAAAATTATGTAAATGAGCTTTGTGTTGACCAATCACATGGCTGATATGAGGTGCGGTACAACTGTGTTATGGCCACAGTCTACATACTGAAGATTCCATATTCAAAAGCAAACCTGATTATTACAATGTTTGGAAAAATGTATGGCAGATGGAGAGTTCTATAGTAAAACTGCTGGGTTTCTGACCATATGCCTATATGTAAAATAAAAAAAAGGGTCTAATCTAAATTTTCTTTCAAATTTAAATGAAATATATAGAGCTCTTTTTAAAAAAAATACAGAACTATAAGGCTAGTTAAAGTCTTCCATCTCTCTACCTATGAAGTCAGGGCATTTTCTCACACACATACACACCACACACATGCACAGACGTTGATTACCTGCATACACGTGCACACACTCACCACACATACAGAGGGGGAACTCCAAAGCACCCACAGCAGCACGTCCATATGTTTTTGAGCAAGTCACGGCTCTGTCTGTTAACAGCAGCAGTCGATCACTCACAACACAGCTTAGGTACAGCAACCAACAGTGAGCGTTAAAGCACATCTGTTTCTGTGAACCTCAGACATGACAGAAAAACGTGCCTTCGGCTATTGAATGAGGAACTGGTTTGGAACAGTTCTCATGATAGGCCGAGAGTGACGCCTTTCAGAATTTAACATGCTGTCACTTCGCATCACTCTAGCCTGAAGATACAGAAACTACAGATTTGAGCACTGACATATTTATGCTGATGAGTCAGAACCTTTTAGACATTTGGTCGTGAGAAAGTTGGTCACAAGACGCAACGGCTGCATCTGCATATGTTACCAATGACAAAATATATCAACTATGTTCCTCTCGAATGACTTCAAGTCTGGCCACAAGTTGTCTTACAAAGATAAAGATATATATCTTTCAGCATGCAAGCAAAAAACCAACAGCTGACACTGACAGAAAGGAATGAAGCCCATTTGCATTAATTTGTATTTATGATCCATTTTGGCAAACTGTATTGGGACCAATATCATTGTGGATTGCCTGCAATTATCTATTTAGTTGTGTCGTTAAGTCTGTTTTATGAATCATGAATTAAAAGTGAACTAGTGAATGTAATACATTTCAGGCTGACAGAGGAACATAAAAATGTTCAAATACTCTTTGTGTGCAAATAATACATTTGAAATAGCTACACATAATCACTGAAGTAATAGTCTATAAAAGCTTTCACTTTTAAACATACTTGGACTGTGATGTCTGCATCTTTTTTACTGCACTAGAAATCTGAGTATAAAGTAGCTAATATGATTCAGAAATGAATACTCCAGCCATTAGCATAGTGGAAACTGCATGTCTGTTATCCCACTCAAAATGATATTTGCAAACATTTCACCTACTTCATATGTAAATATGATCATGGTTGAAGCACTCCTTTAAATGTGTCAAGTTGTTAAGTAACCTCAATTTTGTTTAAGTGGTTTCTAAGACTGACAGTGTTACCCAGAGTAGCTAGCTAGAAGTAGAAAAATTACTAGCTTAACAGCTTTTTTTCAATAGTGTGAGAGAAGACAACTTTAGCACATATATACCATAAGGCATCATGAGAAGTAGGAATATTGTGCTCTGAGCTAGCATTAGTGGTGTCTATCATATTCTAGTGATTAGTAGTGTTTACGGAGGTTGTTTATTGACTATTTCCTGTTCTAGTGTACTGAAGTTAGATTTGGACTAATATTCCCAATTCTATTATAGAGTTTTTATTGATATTCTTTAGGGATTAATATCTCCTATTCTGGTGTATCTATGATATTCCTATGTCCCATGTGCCTTGCAAAAATATGTACTTGTCACGTTTGAGGTGCTAAGGCAACAGATATGCAGATATAGATAATTGAATCAAAGACATAAACCAGTAAACATTACAAGGTCAATATCAGAACAGAACAGAAACATATGATAGATGGCAGAGGCTAAGAATGGTCAACAATACAGGCTCAGAAGGCTCATAGTGTCAGAACGAGAGCAAGATCCTACAAAGCAGAAGCGCTACAAGATAAACAGAATAAGTAACTAAGGGCCAGCTAGGCCTCACAATACAGGATAAGAAATAAACCTAGGAGAAACTGTTATGAACTAAAGCTAAAGGCTAAAGCTAAGCTAAAGTTAAACACAACAAGAGAGATCTGAGAGTGCTGAAGCGAAGAAAAGGTCAAACAGAAGTCAAAACATGTGAGGCTAGAATGAAATAACACTTGGTAAAATCTCAGATACAATACTTTATAGAGAAGGTGAGATTTGAATGAGTATATATAGGAAGACTGAAAGCAGGTGATAGGCTAGTGGAACAGGAGGCTTACAGAGTGCATTCTGGGGAATGGAGTTCTAAAAGTGCAAGATAACTACAGAGGGACTGGAGCAGGCTCATGGGAGTGTGAGTGTGACAGTACTAAACTTCTGTTAAACTTCTGTCAAATGAGAGGGCAAATCATCAACTTATAAAACGTTCGTTGTACATGTCAAGAATGAAAAGTGCTTCTAACATGTCCAAAACACAAACTAAAGGTGCACATTTAGGTGAGAGACATTGCCTAATGTTAGCCCTCTCTGTTAGCTAGCTAGCATAAATTGTTGGTAAAATGGTATAACATTATAGTTGCACTGTCATGTTAAATAAAAAGTGGAGGATAACAACCAATTTTCAGTCAGCTTTCACCAACATAGTCACTGATCTGTTGAAGCTTCACAACACATGATGACTCAAATAGCTAGAAATCAGTATTCTGTTAACAACTGGACATTTGTTAGCACTATTGTTAGATTGTTTAGATTTAGCTTTTTGTCAGTGTGATTACACACAACGGAATTTGACCTCCACGTTTAACTCATCCGTGCAGTGAAACACACACACACACACAAGTGAACACTCTGACTGTGAGAACATGTGCCCGAAGCTGTGGGCAGCCCTTTCCATGGCGCCTGGTGATCAGTTGGGGTTTAGGTGCCTTGCACAAGGGCACTTCAGTCATGACCTGTACAGGGATCGAACCAGTGACCTTCTGGTCACAAGACCAGATCTCTAACCACAAGGGCCCAGTGATCCTAACTAGCTGGTGCCAGTTAAGTTAATCTTTATTTTACATATAGATCATGAATGTTCTCTGTTTACAGAGGGTGCATTCAGATAATACCATGTTCTAGTAGCAAAGGGGGTCTCAGTATTTTAAGAGAGATATTAATATTTAATATTGCCTCTTGAAGTAACATTAGTGTAGCTAGCTACTTTTTAAAGACAATAGCTTGACTCTAGATTAGCTATTTATAAATGACATGTAGTTTGTAGTTTAAAAGTAGCTTCTTCAATTCTGTTGTTACATATAAAAACACACAAGCACAAATTTCAGACATCAAGATGCATTTAATGTTCTTAGCTAGATTACATACTTTTGCATGTTTTTTCCACAAATTCTGGTAAGTGTTTGCTCTTGCTTTTACACACAACCTCTGAAAAGCCAGCAATTGCTCATTGGAAAGGACAAGTGTGTCATTCAAAGCCAACAAGGAGATGTCACAGAAACGTATAGCCTCAACCGGCTGTTTTTCAACCATCAGCCTTCCTGTTTTCAGCTGCGCTCTGAATAAAAGAAACAATATTCTGACGGTTGGTCCAGCAGGGAGGTAAGAAAAGTGGTAGTTGCAAAACAGACCAGAATCAAAACCAGTATTCACGTAATGGGATGCAAGAGAACAAGAGCCACTTACCCATTCACAACTGCTCTATTCTTTTCCCTCTCTTAGAATTAGGGCCTGTGCTCTGAAAAGGAAAAACATTGGGATACGTTAAGTGATGATGCAAACCACAAAGTCTCTCTGTAGAATTGCTCACATTATTCTGACCACCAAATTACATATAGCTTTGATGAAAAGTGAAAAAAATCACTATGCCACATGTCAAGATTTCTCCATGCTTTATTTGCCCAGTTTTAATTTCTTTAACACATTTTTCTTTAACACATCGATATTATTCACTGATATTTTCGGTACAATGAAACCTTGATTTTCATCACAAATCAGTTCTAAAGTGCCTGATGATAACTGAAATGAACAATAACTGAAGCCATATTTCCCATAAGAAATCATGTAAATACAATTAATCTGTTCCAGACACTCCAAAATAAAATAAAATACATTTTATACAGAACAACTATAGTTTTAAATACAGGTCACAATGAAAAATAAATACAAAAAACTAATTAAATGGATATGTGAACATTTAACTTCACTGTTATAGGTTTACGATCTGTTTTAAAGAGTGCCGGTGTGGTCCAGCTGCAGCCTTTGTTTTGTACACCTGTTTTCAGGGTTCTTGGCTGCTATTTGTTTTTGCACCCGTTTTCAGGTGGTAGCGCTGCATGCCGTCGCTTTAGTGTGACGTGTTTTAGTTTGTTTTGAGTGTTATCAACAAGAATCAAAGCCAGAATTAATGACAACTGTGTGGATGGATGCTTTTTACGAAATTAGATGTGTCATGTGGGCACGCCAACAAAAACCGGGTGGATGAACGATAACTAGGACAAAATTTCCCCCCAAAAAAGTAACCAAATTGTACCATCACAGGGTAAAACAATTACCAAAGTTCTACTGTTTATAGAAAGCACATCCAAATTTGTGACTGGTGAGAGATAATGCCAAAAGCTACAGATGTCATTGTGAAATATGTCTGTAAAAATATTGGGCATGTGCAAAATAACATTTGGACGCATGTTCCTCCTCAGAGTGTAAGCTGTGAAAAAAGCATAAATACATACTGTATGTTCAACATGTTGCCTATATTAGCTCCTAAGGGATGTCTAATCATGGGTACTGTTCTCCCAGTGGTGCTTTGAAGCATATGCCTGACAGATTTATATCATGGACATCACTGTAGTTCAATGAGCTATTACACAGAATGAAGACTTAAATGTATGTTAGTGTGAACTGTCTTCAGAAAGGTTTTGAGAAGTCTGCGCTCCTATGATTCCCATGGGTTTACACCAGAGAAAATGACTGCAGAAATCCAATGTCTGAAGAGGGCAAGTTAACCTCAGAGGACCTCACATCTGTGTTCACATCTTGTTTGTCCTGGAGTCTCAGTGCTGCTGGGCTAGTGCTAGCCTGGAATACTCTACGAGTGCTAATCAAACAAATATCCTGTTTTCTCAGACGTGCACGTTGGGTAGAGCTGCGGGTGCCTGTTCTTGTGTGCCTTCCCACTTCTTTTGGTTTTGGTGGGCTGGCTGGGACCTAGTTATTGAGTCCTGGTTTTTCAATTGAAGGGCGTGTTGTGCCGTAACACTCAATAGCAAAGAAACCATTTAAAATTAGCGGTAGGAATGCTCAGCCTCAGAAAAAGGCTTAAACCATAACAGCTGTAGAGTAATTAAACTAAATAGGATGTTTCAAACAATAATTCAACTCTTGTGCATGAAAACTCCCATTTCAGCAACAACAACAGAAGGAAGGGAGGAGAGCATTTCTTTTACTCCAATGTGCTGAGAAGAATTACTGCAGGACTTGAACTAGTGAACTTTTTTAATAACATACAATGTATATTTAAGGGAACATCATACCAGTCAAAAATGTCCTCAGTTCACAGTGTAGGAGTTCAGCTGCATAAAATAGATGTCTTTGTTTGACTGTGTGTTAACATTTGGTATGTATGTACATGTGGTTTGGTAGGATTTCTCTCCAATCGGCTTCCTTCCAAGATCACTAATAAGTCAACCTTATGTTCAGATCCCTAAAGATATGTCCATCTCATAGTATGTCCCCTGAGTTCTGAAGCCCAACATGAATGGTCAAACAGAGCGAACGTCAATGTTTCCCATAGTAGAACAAAATCCATCATAACTATTTGTTTTCTTAAATAGTTTCCCAAGAGTCACTGTTGCACATCCCTTTACCTCTATATAGTATTCCCTTTAAGGCCCGAGGGAGCAAAGCTTGAGTATTTCCATATGATCTTGAATACTACTTTAAAAAAATTCAACATACGATCTCACAATCATGCATTTTAAGTCAAATATATTTCCCCTTTTTCTTATTTCTTAACTCTTTCAGAGCTTTTCTTTATCAAATCTATGTCTTGCATGCTAATTTGTTATTTTAAAACGTAACGTCAAGTGTTGCAATTTTTTTTTTTTCAACTTTTTGTCAGTGTGATTACACACAACAGAATTTGACCTCTGCATTTAACCCATCCATGCATAGATCAGTCTATCTGGGCAGCTCTATCCACAGCACCCGGGGAGCAGTTAGGGGTTAGGTGCCTTACTCAAGGACACTTCAGTCATGACCTGCATGAGGATCAAACCGACAACCTTCCAGTCACAAGACCAGATCCCTAACCACTATGCCACAGTTGCCCATTTGTATCTCCAGATTTAATACAACCTCAGCCAATAAGATATTCTACTTAGTAACAAAAACATTCACACTATAACAAGAGACATTAGCCTATAAACACAGTCACTTCAGCCACTTCATTAAAACCACCTCCTTTTTGTACAGTACACGCATTGTTTGTTTGATTACTGTACAGGTTCAATTTGTGGTTTTACAGTTACAGGCTGTAGTTCATCTGTTTCTCTGTAGTGGTGGTGGTGGGTTACTTTGTGTTGTGCTGGTATGAGCTGATCAGACGCAGCAGAGTTGCTGGAGTTTTAACAATATAAAATGGAAAATGAAGTTATAATTAAGGAGGTGGGTTTAATTTGACGTCTGATTGATGTAAATACCCACACAATGGCAATTCTATTTTTACATATTTTATTTAAAAACATACTCATTAGGTTGTTTTAATGGATGGCAGATGAAACCCCCTAAAATATAACAAAGTATAAGATATCCTCTCTCTGCAAAAGTTCACACTTTAGCTTCATCACAAGACTACATGATTAGTCTGGAATATCTAGTTTGATGGGAAAAACTGATTTCTCAAAGAACTGAGAAACAGTGATACTCTAAAGACAATGTGGTGTCTGTTCCCTCCAGCAGGATAGGCCGATAGGGTTAAAACATGCTTATTTATGTGTAACCGACATGCTGCCACTTCTTGCAGGCCTTTCACTGAGGTCCCTGGTTAGTTTTCTGTGAGAAAACATGCTTGAAAACTCTACATGCCTTTCTCACTGCAACCCGAGAGGCTCAGATTCTCAGACATGACATCACAGGGATGGAATTCACCTCAGTTGCCTCTCGCAGGCTAATCTGACTGACGGGCTGAGAGCCTGAAATGCGTGTAAGGTATCGTCATTAGCATTAGCACCCCATGCCCTACAGCATTCTGCAACCCATAGACCGTGAAAACTTCTATGATTACTCTAATATAGGGAACATGAAAGATTAATAATGAACCAACCTGGCCTGGAAACCTACGGCGGTCTAATACGGGAAGGGACCGCTGGGTCCAGATGGCCAGTAGACGGCATGAGCCTGGCTTTGTTGGGGTTGTTGGGTTTAGAAAGATTAGAACGACTTTGAGCTCATGTGAGAAGCAGTTTATTTCAGATAATTTGCTATTTGTGAGTATATAAGTACCATCATTGTAATTGTGTTCAGCCTGGCCTAAACAATATAATAAAATGTAAGAAATTATGAAAATTATTTTATCTGTATCAGTAAGTTTTGATGGTTCATGTAGCCTTATGTAATGTGGATGGTACAGTTATGTGAATCTACAAAATACTACTTTCTGCATAGTGTCACATTAAGCTTACTGTATTAGTAACTTGTGAAGAAGATCTTAGGCATGCTCAGTCTCCTGTGGCAATTTTTTTGCTTTTAAATTATGCTTTAAACACTGAACTAAATGGGGGGGAAATGGGAAGCGCAAACTCCAGTCTGGAGACAGAATGCAAACATAGCTTATTATGTGAGTGACTATGTCATGAATTATGTAATTCTGCAGTTACACATAAACAGGTTAGCTACACTACATGTCTATAGGTTAAAAACCAGTACAAACGTACGCTTTACTGAGGAGTATGTAAGCTGCCTCCTGGAGTTCCAGATGTAATTAGATTTCAATCCAAAATACATCAGTGACAGCAGCCAAAAGGATCTGAATACATTTCCTTAAATGATGCATCCTTTAACTTCTCCCTGTCAGCCAGAAAGCGAAGAAAATGTGTGTGTCAACTGAAATGCTAAATTGCTCTCTACGGCAGCAAAAGCGCTAAACCCCAGACCACCGCCCCACCCAACCCCCTGACTCGGCTCACCTCTTGAGTCCATTTTCTCTGGGCCAATTTGCCCAGGTGAAAGGACGGGTGTCTCGTACTGACTGGAAGATTTAGAAAGTGCGGGGGAAGAAGAGCCTGACAGAAGCAAAAGACTTGCAGTGTAAGCACACGGAGGCGGAATGGGGCCTTGTTACAGGCTAATCCAGCCAGATAACTACAGGCTGAGCCGACTTTTTTTGGCTACCGGGAGCTTAAACTTATTAGAGACACTTCTGGTGCTAATGTGCACCGGCCTGAGCTGAGGCATGAGTACAATGGCAGCAGGGAGAGCGAGTGGGCTGGAGAAACTGGAGGGGAACTCTCTCCTGAGCTTCGATAATTAGAGCATTCATCTCGGCAGAGCGCTAGACTTGGTACCCAGAGCCATCGCCATAACCCAGTCTCCTGGGCCTCGCTACTGCCTAAATGCACAGCATGCATCCCAGGCTGTAATTTGAGAAAAGCCAAGACTCAGATTTGTTCACAAGCTTTCTAGAGTAGAGGAGGAAGAGGAGGAGGAAAAGTGAGATGGGGGCATAGAAGGAAACATTTAGAGATAACTGATTCAGAGCTTTAGGCCTTCTCCGTCTCTCCTCTCTACTGTTTGCCTTATTTCCACCATCTTTTCCTCGGATTCTGACTACAGACATTCCTGAGGGTCCCTGTTTACTGGTCCTTGTTATAAAAGGGGCTCATCAGCAGGCTAAATATACTGTACATTTGTTCAAGCAAACACACACACACACACACACACAAAACATACACAATGTATATACAAGGACCACCCACTTCATTAAAACTACTTTCTTTACACACAATTTTTGGTTATTTTATTGGCTTATAAATAACAATGTTTATGGGCTGTTCTGAGGAAAAGGTCTTATTCTCATAAGAATCCCAGTCATAAGCATAAGTAGTAGCAATCATTTATGAGAACTGCTTAAAGGACACTGCTCTGCTAAGACATAGTTCAGAGGCGCACAATTTAAGCTAAACTTCCAGTGGAGAAATAAAAAGCTGAACTAATGCCTTGTGAGAGACACCAACACTGACTAAAAAAGCAGTGACCCTGTCCTACCTCACCTTTCTACTAGAGAAGATTGAGTATCTGAAACAGCAGCAGCATTTGTGGATTTTATCACAGTCTCAAAGACAGATGAAGTACAAGTGTGTTGCCGTGTGTTTTGAGCTGTAGTATAAACACACACACTAAACACACACAGTATTCCACAGATGGCCACATACACACAGATGCATGCACACACACACATACACATACATGTATATACACATTCACACATACATAAACACTGACACACATTCACAGGGCCTGTCTCAGAGCCAAAGCCATTCATAAACAACTGTGAAAAAGACCTGGAGGATATCAGCTCGTGAAGAAAAACTACAGAATCAGCTTTTTTCCCACCCGACACATGAGATTTATGTGCTTAAATGTCTTTGGAGATTTATCTTGTTTCACTTATTTTCAACCCAGATACCATGTAGCAGCAACTTCCATATAGAGAAACTTTCCAGATTGTAAGAAAACAGCAGTTCAAATGAATAAAGCATTTTTGATCATCTGGAAAAAAGAAAAAGTGATCACGGGAGCTGCTTATTGATTCATCTCTGTTATAATTTGCAGCTATACACAATAAAATAATACAATACCAGTCAAAAGTTTCAGAACGTTTCTGGAATGCACCTAGTTGGTCAGGGCATACAGCAAGATAATAACCCAAAACATAAGTCCAAGCTCTGCCAGAACTACCTCAGGAAAAATCAACAAGGTGGTCAGCTTGAAAACATGGAGTGGAGCACAGTCTCCAGACTTAAACCTCATCCAGCTGATTTGTGATGAAGTGAAAAGCAAAGCAAACCTACAAGTGCCAACGTTTATGTGAACTTCTGCAGCAGATTTGTGAAGAACTGTCTGTTTGATGTCTATTGTAGAAAGAATGTCACGAGTGTGTTCAGCTCTAATATCTGCCAAATCTGCTACTTTATGTCCAAAGTTTAGACACATTTTGGTCTATAAGTTGATTCCTTAATATAAATTGAAGTTAAAATAAATTGAGTTCTTATTTAACTCCTATTCTTTCATTTCAGAGTGCAATCAGACATTAAACTCAATCATTTTGCATACAAAACTGGATAAAACGGTAGTGTAGTATACATTTGAAATATCTTTTGTTTAGATAATGTCATGTTCTAATTTGTTACCTTTTGGCAAAGAGCAGATTGAGCTGGGTCACTACTGTAAACCTTACTCCACATTTCAATCCTAAAATGCAGAGTCTCAGGGTTTCCCCCCCTCCGCTGGCTCATGACAAAAGAGAAGTGAGAGGCATTAGCAGCACAGCCATCAATGCTTTCATACATATGCTAATGTAGTCGTCTGAGTAACACGAACGAATCAGGACATTTGAATTAATATTTGTTTGGGTGTGCACTCCAGCACAGCACATATGAAGGAGGAACTAGAACATTTCAACGATTCAGCATTTATCGTGTGTGTCTGTGCTTACTGTGCTGCAGTGCTTTTATTATCTGGTTCTTAAAGTTGTAGCAGAATGACTAACCAGTAAGTGAGAACTTGTCCAATTTCAAGGATTTCTTCAAGTGTGTCCTCTATAGGAGTACAACAGAAGTTTCTACCGATTCTGCCTCAAAAACAAAACGTGGCTTAGGTTTAGGCTCTTGGGTGGTGTTGGAGATCTTTAGAAAGATATTTTTAGTCTAGCTTTACTCACAGGAACACAGAGGAGCCTAAAACCAGTAAACACTAGAGCTACGGAGACATTCTGAGGAATTTTCAAAGTCTCCCTCCTAAAACTCCTGTAATCCCTGAAGCCCCTGAAGCCTCCCCCTCCTCCTTGTCACAGATTAGAGAGCTATTAGCAAAGTACTGTTATGTAAAATAGCACACCCCTCATCCAACCGGTACCACCTCAGCTCACCTCAGCTCACCTCAGCTCTCTCTCTCTCTCTCTCTATCCTAAAGATGAAAATCATTACATATATAGCTATATATTATATATAAATAATATATATTATACTATATTATATAGAACTATGTGCAGTTGCACTGTATCTAACGAAAAAAATAACAAAATATAGGATTGAGGCAGAAGCAAATAGGCCTGAGTTTTTGAAAATCTTTTCCTCACTGTGCCCTGGAATGTGTCATGTAATTAGCAAATCAATAGGGGGCTAATGGCCTTCTCAGCAGGGTGTCGGGCTGGGGGGGGGCAGTGGTAAAATTTTACCAGGTTCTAGGTTTTAGGAGGTTATAGGTGTGGTAGTGTGCTACCACCATTTGTAGTTCTAGTGTAAAAGTATGAGTGTTGATACTTCTACAACAGATGTAGTTCTGGAAGCCAACCCAAGTAAAAACGTAACTGCAGAGTAATGTCTCAATATATCCAGCATCTATTTTCACAGGAACCCGTGTTTGTTAGCATATTCTTCTATTTTTGGAATCCTTTAAGTGTAAAATATGCTGACGTTTTAAGTGACCAAAAGTTATGCGGTTCAGCTGAAAAGCCAATGAATGAAATCATATTAACCCGTTTCTTTTCTTTATCTCACTATTTTGAGTTGTGTTGTGCAAATCATTTGCTAGATCAGGTTAACAGTAAACTGGTGTTTTGGTCCAAGGCTTGATGTATGGCAGAGTGGGGCTGGCCAGATGATGTGTTCTTCAAGGAATTTGTCCTCTGACCCACATCTAGCTGGATGAATAATAGGACGCTGAGTGGTCCAGAAAAGAAGGGCCTGTGTTTGGGACCCCCACTGCTTCTACACCCCTCGCAGCTCTTTATCAGCACGGTTTTGTCCTAGTACGCCCCTGAGTCGGCCCAGTGTATGCCTAATTCATTCATTCTCACTCGGTCTCTTTCTCCATCCACAGCTGCAGTAAGAAAGGCCAGCTACCGTTTTTTGTGCGCTAACCCTAGTGACACACAAGCACCACACGAGTCCTCTGTTGTCCGGCAGCAGAGAAATGAATAGCAGTTAGCCTCAGCTTAGAGAGAACAACTGTTAGAATGAAGGTGGATGAGGTGAATGGGCTTGAAACTGAAGGCTGAGGAGGATGGATCACCTGCCCCCACACTAGGGTCAGTGAGTCCATAGGCTGAGGGTTGCAGCATGTTTCATGGACAGATCCCAGTTATGACACGTAACAATTCAGCTATTTTTTAGCATGTAACACTGCTATTAAAGTCACTGAAAATTCAATACTGATGTGTCATTTTAATGTGTTTTATCTTGTATTATACACATTAAGACTACCCATGTAAAGGGTTCATGAATGGTTTATTAGTGTGTGTGTGTGTGTGTGTGTGTGTGTGTGTGTGTGTGTGTGTATGTATATAAAGTATACTAATGGTTATTAAGTAAGTAATAAACCCTTTACAAACCATTAATAAGCAGCTTTAATTAATAAACAAACATCACAAAATGACACATCGCTTGCTAAATAGTCATGATCATGAGGAAGGTGGCATGCTGAAAGGTAAATTGACTTTATAACGTATTTAGTGAATGAAATTGTTAATATAGGACAAACTGTGCCTTTTCTAATCAAACATTATTGGTGGATAAATAATATAACCTTATAAAAATATCTGATGACACTCGGGAATAATGTTGACTGATACAAAATATGAGCAACCAGCAAGATCAGAGATTTAACAATGGGGATGAATGTGGGTTCACTATTTGGCAAGCAATGTGTCATTTTGTCATTTATATGTGTGTCATAGCAGCTTAAAAATGATTTGTGAAGTGGGTATAATAACCATTAATAAACTCATTTTTAACTATTCAGAAACATTTCTAAGGTCTTATTGTAAAGTGGTACTAGTCATATATTAGGTATGTATGTTCATGAACTCTGGCTAGATAATGTACATATACAAAATTGTCCATAGTGAAATGCCAACAAACTCATCCTGTATAAATCAGTGATTTATTAATTCATCATTAATAATTATGTAGCGCCACCCGTTTACTTATATATTTAATAGTATGTAGCTTAATGATTAATACTGTAAGCAAGGTACTATAGTTCATTCTGAAGTTCAGTGATACTTAAATCATTTTGTGTTAAATTCTGCCTTCAGTAAGAAGAGGAACAGGCCCAAAAAGTTTAGTCTGAATGGAGAAATGTACAGGGTAGCAAAGGATGCTGATAGCAATACCTACTATACGCTATTTCATATACTCACCTATTCACTTTGACTGAAATAGTCCACAATGGCCTAAAGGCCATTCACACAAGAACACCCTGGTGTGTGCAGAAATGTGAGGAAAAAGGAGGGTAGGAGGAAAAGAAGGGCTGAAACAGATGGGCGAATAGCCTCTGGATCGGCCTGTCAGGTCTGAAAGAGAGGCTTTGTCCAACACAACAGCGGGACTGAAACAGGACGCATGAAGGACTGAGAAACACAAATACACAGCACTGCAACTGCAATAGCCCAACCAAAGAAATAACAAGAAATATTATCAATGAGTAATGTAATGAGGGAAAAATTTGAAACGTCTCCCTAATTATTTTACGTGATGTTGAAGTTTGTAAACAGAAGAAAGACTTTAAAGTGTATATTCAGTTATCATTTGGTTCTTTTGCACTGATTGACAGTGAAACCAAGATGGTATTCAAATGTTTTCTCCACTCAGTCTTAAGCTTCTAGTCATACAGAACATTTTAGGAACCTTAACAATTTTTTTTTAAACATTCTTACAATAAAGACAAATGATTTATATATAACAAGCATTCTCAAAACAAAGCAGTTCATTAGCCTCAAGCACATACTTTTAAAAATGAAACGTCTTTTTATATAATAATATATATACATACATACATAGTTCTCCGTTTGCTCACGAAATCCTGTATTAAAAAAATGTTTTTACTTGGTATTATCTCTCTTAAAACTCCACTGTATATTTTTTTATCTGAATGCCCAAATTGTATTTTTATACAGTAACTAAATAAAATAAATGCACACAAATTTTGTTTAATGATTCATAATATAATAACACAGAACAGGCTTACAATTTACTGTAAAATACAAATGTAGGGGCTTTTAACTTCATATTAATAAATAATTTGTTTCAGGCTGCACAGTACTAAAGGGACTTTATGCAGATTCATCTTGCAACTCAGATTTGGGTCACAAGAAGGCACTGTTCAGGACAAAAACTGGAACAAACATCAGTAAAGGATTGCAGCCAAAAATCAACACTACATTTTTAAGTGCTTAATGTAAATGAAGATTTGGCACATGGTTGAAGCTACATTATGCCTTCATATGACTCCTCTCTTTTGTATGTATCTTTAGAAAATCAGAAAGTAATGAATCTCTTATGGAATAAAGAATATATACCAGCAGGTCCATGCAGTTTCATTTACTGTCCACATTTTTTTTTCTTGACAGTATAAACCAAACTCCTCCCCATGTCCCAGATCTTTTAAACAGCACAGCAGAAAGTGAGCAAACAGCATCAGTTTTAACAAAGAGCACAAACTAACCCTGACTGCTTCTTTAATAAGCGAGCGCAGGCGAAATGGAGAGACGTTTTGGAGACGTAAATTGGGATGTCTTCCATGTGGGCCCTAATTGCACGCCTGGTGTTGTTCTGAGGAGTCGAGGGGTGACAGCAGGTGAAAGCTGGGCTGTATTTTTTATTTTTTTACGATACCCTCCCCCCTCACTTACACACATACACATGCCACGCAACGAAGTGAGACTGGCAATCAAACCCCTCTCCACAGGAGTGCCGCCCTGCACTCACAAATTCTCTCTGTCCCTGTCAATCCTGTGTCAGGGCATCAGGTAGTTATTGTGCCAGAGGCAGCCCACCTGATTATTTATTTAAAAACTTCTCAGATAAGTCCTCCTTTTCCTCCTCTTGCCAAGGTCAACATTGTACTGATGCCACTCGAGGGCTTCCCATTTATACTTGGGAAAAGTTTTGCTAATAAGACCCTGTACAAAGGATAATATAACCTTAGCACATGTTGGTTTGGTTAATTAAAGTATGAATAAATAGACAGACAGATAGACAGTGCTTGAAAGTTTGTGAGCCCCTTAAATTTTTCTATATTTCTACATAAATTTGACCTAAAAAAAAGGTCCTAAAAGTAGATAATGAAAACAAAGTCAAATAAAGAATATAAAAATATTAGACTTGCTCACTTATTTATTGAGAAAAATGACCTAATATTACAGGTCTGTGAGTGGCAAAAGTATGTGAACATTTGCTTTTTGTATCTGGTGTGACCGCCTTGTGCAGTCTTCACAACTGTAATAACTAAACATTTCCGGTAACTGTTAATGAGTCCTGCACATTTATAATAGTGCTTTTTATAAATGATGTCATAAAGCAGCTTTACAGAGTTAGTAATAAAACACAAAGCCTCAGTGAGCAAGACAACCTTTCTTCTGAGGTCCTCAAAAATCTCATTTTTTCATCCCATAATACACTTCCACAAATGTGATATGAAGATCAGCCTTTGCAAATCCTTGTTCTTTAAATAAAACAGAGCACCTACACACACCTGATTGTCATTCCACTGATTGACAACACCTGACTCAAATGTCACCTTCAAATTATTGCCAATTCCAAAGGTTCACATACTTTTGCCACTAACAGGCATGTAATATACATCATTTTACTCAATAAATAAACAACCTAGTCTTTATCTTTAGGACTACTTAAGAAGTTTTAGGTGAAATGTATGCAGAAATATAGTACATTAGAAGTAGTTTACAAATTTTCACCAACTATAAACACTGTAAATAGGTACTATGTAGGATAGACATACATGCTGAGACAGTAAATATGACAAATAGACAGACAGACAGACAGACAGACAGACAGACAGACAGATAGATAGATAGATAGATGGACAGACGGACAGACAGTATGGGGCATATGGGCTGACACACAGTAAATATGAGAGGATTGTTGAGTTACATCATTCAGCCTAAATTATTATTTTTTGTTCAGCTTCCCAGTCCTCTATATTTTATGGCTAATAAAAAGCACTGGAAAAAAATAGATGGCCTCTGATGACTAGTCTCTGCCTTCGGCACGCTTTTCAACTTCCACATACATCGCCAACGTCCATAAAAACGCAATTCTGCTCCCTTAGATCCTCCCGCACAAGGAAATGTATACCCTGGCCGCTAGGCCCCTTCCCTGCTGCTCTGTGTACCATAATTGAATGTGGAAGAGTGCAGGAGGCAGATGGAATATTGTAATAATAATAAACATTTATATTGCTCATTTATATGGAAAAATCTATAACCTAGTTCCCGGCGATCACAAAGGAATGAAAATATATGGCACAGACATGGTTGGGAGCGCCGTTCTCATTGGAAATGGAAGCGGTGTGTTCATCACCAAGCATTTACGTTTGAAGGGAGCAATTGCAAAGATTGTCCTGAATGGGGGGAAAACCTTTTTATCTTAATCTAGGGAAACACATATAGGGGCTGTGTCTCACTGAGCAAAGCAGAGGAACCTATTTGTAGTAACCGGACAAACTTCTATTAGCTCTGCCTTAAGAGATACAAACACCCCAGGGCGCTCTATTGTGAGTGGTCTGTGCAAACTGCATATTACATATGAGAGAATATTCAATATCTGCTTATTAAAGCGGTTGGGGTTGAAAAGTTGAAAAAGTAGAGACTTTGTCTCCTCCAATTTGAAGTCACTGAATGTACTGATTTAGAAAGGTTAATGGAAAGACAGCTCTTTCAAAACAAATGAGATTTGAAACATCTCTAGATGGAAGCACTGTTTGCTGTTAGCTCAAACAGCATTTGTCTTCAACTGGAAGTTCTCTATCTTTGGTAACACTTTCAGTTGAAACCAGCACTACTGAGAAAATACACAAGTTTAACACAATTTAAGACCCTCAAGTGGATTAGAATGTAAAGTAGAATAATGTGTTGATGTGCTGACCACTAAAATTCATAGAAGAAAAATTTGAAGTTACAGCCTTGTAAGTTTAATGAGTCCAATTTCTTGTCCAGTAAATGTCCTGCAAGTCCTGTGATGGAGAGAAATCATTTAAGAATCCAATATCTGGGATCACTTTGAACCTGGACAAGCCAGTCAGTCAAATTTCAGCCGTTTATGGTTTCTGATCATCTCAAGAACCAGACAGCATGAAAACCGTCAAAGGCAAAGCACAAGCCTTGGGCAAAAGAAGCACAAGACCCCCACCACCCCCACCTTATGAAAAGGAGGGTAGATACTGCACCCCAAAAAGCATCAAATACTATTTCAGATTTTAAAATATTTTCCACCTTTAACTTATGTATAGGTGGCTTGTCACGATTTGTCAGTAAGTGACCATGGTCACCCATCAGGCACTGATTGTGGGTTAGTGTTAAATGTGAAAGAGAAAGAGAGTAGTAAAACCCAATGCTCTGCAGAGAGGGGGGGGACCACTCCCTGCTTCCAAATGGAAATTAATCTCCCAAAAAACAGCCTCATCAGTATTCAGCTCACACATCCTACAAACGTACAAGGAAAGGGAGGAGGGATGGGATCTGAGCCAAGTTCAAACCCACCGTATCTGTGCCGCCACAACCCAACCCGGAATTTGTCGCTTTTTTCACACTCGCCCCCTCCCCCAAACTTCAACATTGGCTATTCACATCCTGCAGCCCCCACCTGCTTCATTCAACCATCAGCTCTCTTTTATTGGGCGGGCTTGGCTTCGGGAGACAAACACAGTGGTGGACAGGTGGGGCCATCCCTCCGTTTCTGTATGTCGGACAGCATTTAAAGAAGAGCTGATGTTGGGGAATAAATTATGGCATACATTATCATAACATGGCACAAGATCCAAGATTCCTCCAATTGGGCAGAAACATCCTTGTGATTTCAACTATCCCAATTTGCCCATTTGACATTTTTCCTCTTCACTGCATGATGCCTGTCTGACACTTACATGTTAAGTAAGTACAGTGAAAGAACACTTGCTGCTAACTGATATTGTATCCATCAATTTGAGGATGCATTTCTGGTTCTCCTTAATAAAGTGAAGCTAAGGAAATTAACTCTGCACAGAGCATCAGAAGATAGCTAGGAGGTTCATTATAATAGAAGCAAAATATTCTTTCAATTAAGGGCCAAAACACATACAACTGACCAGCAAGACCCACAATAGAGCTCTGATGTTAGCACAAAGGCATGATTTACTCTCTATGGCATGACAATAGAGCTTTATCAGAGCCAAAATGTGAAAATAACTGAAGATGTCTGTTGATGGCATTGCATCTACTCAAATAAACTAATCACCCCACCCACCCACATGCATGCAGAAACCAAATCTGCTTTTTGAGCTGAACTGCAAAATTCTCATCTTACCATTAGGTGCCAGAAGAGGACACACATGGAATGAAATCACTTGTAATTAGCACACACATAACTAACCACACATCTGTCTGGTTAACATTAAATGCTGATATATAATTATATTAACATTACAGTGTACAGGCTAAACAAGTAGACACTGGGTGGATACATTTATTTCCAGAACAAATATCTTAAATGAAAAACATGTTGGTAAAATTTCAATTTAAGTGAATGTTTAATATGTTTTTTTAATACATGAACTAGGTTAATCATTAAATAGTTTATAATTATGGCTGCTCATTACTATATTTCAGTGTACACAGCGTGTTTCTAGAAAATGTTACTTTAATGATGCAGATACACACAAACAGACACACAAACACAAACAATGAACAAGAAACAAACACTGAACCTATCTGTGACATGGGTTGACATATAGAATGAGGGACACAGATTGTAACACTGGGACGGTTATTATAGGGAACGTAATCACAGGGAAAATACAAGCAGGGCTGTGACACAACACAGGTGAATACAATGAGACATGAGATGACGTGACATGACTGGGGGCACAGACATGGCGTGAATAAGGTAAACAGACGACACATGGAGACTTGAGAGCACATAAACGCAAACAGAACATGTGACGGAAACAAAGATGGGGCAGGGGGCATGGCCAGGGACATGGCAGGGTCACAGGTTCACTACATTGATTTTTCCAGAGGAAAAAAGCTTATTTGTAAATTACTATTTACACTACCCAAAGGTACAGAAGACGTGGGTCCATTCAAGTGACAAAAAGGCAATAAAGGTCCAGGATCCTTTTTTCCTCTCTAAGAGTGAATCATGGTAATTTTCAAGACTTTATTGAAGCATTACAAGGACATTAAAATGATATCATGTACAAAGTAGATTAGCCCCAGTTGTGGTGCTGATGGTAATTAACTTAACATCACTTTAATGTAGTTATTGTTATAGACTTAGAAATATCTTTTTTTATTTAAATGGTAAGGACAAACCTTTGGTTGGTACTCTATATAACATGAAACAGATATAGACAAGCAACTTCAGAGTTTTCTGACCATCTGATCATGCCTTTTTTCCAGAATATGTTCTGCATTGGCTGCTGCTTGCTACTTGTCCAGCTTCTTGCTCTGAAACCGCAGGATCAGATTACAGATGAAGCCAGCACTCCTTGTTGAGGGAGACAGCAGGAGAGTCAGAGCTAGGCGTGCATGGCCCAAGTCAAGGGTGGAGTACATTTCTGCTGCAAAAGTCTCCCTGTTCACCCCCCAGCATCCACACACACACACTGTTTTTGTTTTAAACTCTTTCTTTCCCAAAACCCCTCTCGGCATCAACTGTGAAACGTTCAGTCAGCTGAAATGAAAAGGAGTGCAGAACGGTGCTGTCACATAACAGTCATCCTAGTCTCCCCTGAGCGGCCTAAGCTTTTGGAATTATTGGGATTTTTGCTCCCATTTCTTTCTCTTGCTGCTTTCACCGAGAGTGTTTGAGGAACAACATGACACCTCAGCACCAAAGATTCCTCACCAACATTTTTTTTTTACATTCTTCCCATCTTATTCTCGAATGGCAGTGCAGGCTAGATGTTTAAGAGCCAGAAGGAAAAGAATCTGAAGCTCTCGACTAATGCAGGGGGCGTTGGGCTTAGCGTGAGCTAATGATTACCACAGATGAGAAAAGCAGAGTTAAGTGAGGCAAGATCAAACGTGGAGGGGTGGGGGTGAGGTGGAAGCAGAAATGCTCTGGAAGGGCCACTTTGCCACTGCCGTGCCGTTTGAATGCTTAGCCAGGAATAACAATACATAATGCATGAGCCGCAGTCTAGGCCACAGACACAAGTCAACGTAGCATTTATTATTCATTTCATACACCTCACGTGACGAGCTTTCAAACAAATGGATTTCAAGTGCAAAAGGTTTTTTTTTTTTGTCTTGTTTCAGACTTTTCTGACTTTGAATGTGTGGCGGGTGATCCACCATGGGCTTGTTGCATGGAAAGGAAAGGGTTAATTAGCAGTGATTAACGAGTGGAAAAAGCATTAGCATAATTAAGGAATTAAGGCACAAAATGAATGCGTCGCTTCATGATGAGGGTTCTAACCATGGATGTCTGTGTATGTGTGCGATTGTGTGTTTTGTTCAGTCATTTAAATGAGCCCATAAAACTGTTGAGAAAGCAAGGATTACTTGAAACGTGTCCTCCCTACCTCTGATTCATGCTGGACGACTTTGCGAGTCGACTCACATATAACAAACCTCAGAAGGCTGGGAGAATTCCACAGCGAGGTCACAAACCTCACATAAACCCAAGCAACTAAGAAAAAGGCCTTTGATATCAAGTTCAAAACTATTTTTTTCTATCCAAACGCTGCTGGTCTTAGGTCAGACTCAGCACTATTCCCTCAGGGACTTCACTTAAAATGTTTATTATAGTGCATCATTCATATTAGCTGGGAAAGTCTACCTTATATGCATGAATAATGGCAGAACCCCCCCCCCATGATTATCAGTACACAGTGTTCATTGCCAAATAGCCTGAAACTAATCACTTTCAACCATCTATTTCATGCAAGATCACAACCTTGTTTCTAACTATGTTCGCTTTCTCCAAAGAGTTAACACAAATGACTGCATAGCATGAATAACACTTTGACCTACATCATGATGATTATTACACTACAAAGTGCAGGAGTAAATCAAAGCCACGGCCTAAGACCTAATGTTTCTTCTATGAGGACAAACCATCACTTCAAACACCCTAGAAGCTCTATACAAATGTCTGTTGCAAGCAAACTGTGAAATGTTAACATGCTGGTGATGATATTTGTGATTGAGTGTCCAAGGGAAGAGAAGTCCACCAAAGGTGAGCAATAATTACTTACATACATACATTTCTGTCAGTGTGAGAATGATCAGGCCGCTGCTGACCTGAGAATGATTGAATGCTTGTGAGAATGCTTGACTGCGGCTGCTGATCTACTTCAGTTTGCTGAGAGTGGGGTGTTCTGAATTTGCCCTACTAACCAGGAAGTGTGCCACCATCACCTGACAAACTGGGCAAATGACTAGAGTGTAATAGTGTGACTGGGCCTCTGGCTGACAGGAGTTTGATTGGATTGAAAGGTGAGAAAATTTACAGAACATCACGGTCAAGGAGCTTCTTTGGGCTGCAGGTCTAGACACTTTATAATGTGTTAGAGATTTGTGGGCTAACAGACTTTACATTGTGCTAAACAAGTCTGAATGGGTTGTGGGACAAGAGCCTTTATCATAATAGAGCATGACTAGGTCAGGGGCTGAGAGACTTTATGTTGTGTTAGAGGATTCTGATTGGGTCACAGCCTTAGAGTCTTTAGGAGGCTGACTGGGACATGCGCTGAGAGACTTTACATTATGGTAAAACAGTTTGATTGTGCCGCAGGATAGACTTTACACTGTGGTAGAGGAGTGTGACTGGGTCAGGAGCTGAGAGACTTTACATTATGGTAAAGGAGTCTGAATTTGCTGCAGGCCAAAAGGCTTTATATTATGGCAGAAGAGTTTGATTAGGCCATGAGGCAAGACATAAGACAGTATAAAACAGTTGGTTCATCACAGAAAGTAAAGGAGGTTGAATCTTCTCAAAGATTTGGTCTAGAATTAGCCTACAATTAAATGAGTTATTTTTAATCATTCAATCTCTAACCATTCCATGCCTAATTATAAACAACTGTTTAAAAAAATACAGATTTCCTTTGTACAGTAAAGAGAAGTTAACAACATTTAACTATTAAGAGGAGGATGGCAGCCTACAGCCACATTTAGTAGGCAAACCAAGTCATCACAAACAAGATGCAAACACCTCTGAATAAAAAGATGCTAAAGGTTCATACTAATACCCATAAAGTATACATCTGTAAAGTGCTATCTTTCTAATATAGTAAAGTATGACTAACATTTTGCAATGAAAGCTGGCTAATATCTGTAACTTGAAATGCTGGGATGGAGAAATATTTTCCTTAGCTGGGTGAGTAAATTATAAAACTCCTTCTACCTGAGCATGGTTGTATTCTCCTTTACTCACCTATAGTCGCATTTCCATTGACCATGAAATATCACAAATTAGAATTGCGAACAAAAATTTGCTTAATGGAAACACAATTTCGAAAAAACTCACGTTTTTCGATAAAAGTCTTTTGCGCTAAGATGAGGTGGTTTTTCAGTCGTATCGAAATTGGTTTATATCGCAAAAGTGTAATGGAAACACTCGAACTGACTTTTTTCGCATTAAGGGAGTCACGTGATCAACAACCGGACGTTTCTATTGGTGAAAAAGATGACCACGAAGAAGACAACAACAACAAAGTAAGAGAATGAAGATGACGCGGCATATTTGGAATAATGAGGAGAATCTTTGGACAATGTGCAGCTGGCTCCACTAGAGATCTCACAGCATCACATTAAAAGTTGAGTGTGTCATTCTAAAATGTTGAATCCACAGCTCTTCTGTAAAATCATCGACTACAGTTTCCCAAAAACGCTGCATACGTAGCCGCTCCCAAGTATAAGGGGCTTGTCACTCCAAAGCCTCGATAAGTCACCAACGTCTCCTCTGATGGCTGATGATGAGCGCTAGTGTCGTGGTAGCAGTATGTATAAAGCTGAAGTTTGTGTTTACATCCACTGCCGCCACGTTTGTAATGACTTATTGCGAGAACAAACATTCACATGTGATTTTATAAAAGTATTTCACATTTAATGGAAACACCGCAATTGCGAAACTTGTTTTGTCGAATTGTTTTTTCGACAAAACAGAATATCGATAAAGTTTTGCACAAAACTGCAATGGAAACGCGACTAATATCTGGCACTCATTTAACAAAAATACCTGATTCACATTGAAAGGTGTCTAAGTTTGGAGAGACTTTGAGGATAACTGAATGACTGGATGGACTCACTTCAAATATGGTGAAATTAATGACTGAGCCATTTTATACCAAAACACATTAAGGACAGAACTTCTGCAACCAGTCTGAAACTTGGCCTTGTAAATGTCAATATTAAGCCTCGAGTCATTTTAGTTTTATGCTGTATAACATCAGGGAGAGGGCAGTGATGTCTGTTTTAATCATATTTTAAAAGGAACAAGAGCTCTTATTAGTTCTTAACTCTATTTAATTTAGCTGTTCATGACTCACTTTGCACTCCAGTGTCTGCATATGTAAGCTATTTCCCAGAGGCCAGGAACTGAGGGAAAAGCAAACTGGATGATCAGGAGTTGGCCTGTCAGAGGGTTTAATATGGTTGAGGTGGTTTTGATAAACATTTTTATTGTTATTGTTGAACTGCAAGACTAATGCTTATTTCATTCTCTCATTTTGTAATTTTTGTAACTGTGGAAAAAGGTGGAAGACGTGTCTCTAAACAGAGATAACTCAGAAGCACATTAGAATAGCAGCCGTGTTGTGAAAGAAAGAATGAGAGTGAAAGGTAAACAAGTGTTCCACAAAGTGGTTTAATTTCAATCAGCAAGAGAGGAGAGTAGCCCTATAATATGGATGTCCACTGTAGGACAGCAGCTGGCATTGAGAATCAGTGACAAAGCTCAGAAAGCACAAATTGTGCAGCATGTACTATATATGGTCTCTGGATGGCTTACACAGGAAAGGTGTGCCTTATGAGTACAGTTTTAATCCCTTTAAATAGTATCTTTACCACAGTTTGATTTACATACAGCCCCAATACATTAAACAGAAATGTAAAATCAATACAAACACACACACACACACACACACACACACACACACACACTTTCCCAGCCAGCAGGGGACAGTTTCCCTAGTTCACAGTCTAGAGTCATACAACTTAAAGCAAGAGGTATTAGATGTGATTAACGATCCCTTGAGCCTATAAACCACAATGTAGCATCATGTTTTAGTAAGGTACATTTTGCTCAACAGTACATTAGTTTGGCTTTGCCATCAAAGTTACACAGCACCAAATTCACTGATGTCACCTTGCATGCTTATGTAAAACCCAAAACATGAAATCATATCTGCAAACTACTGTCAGTACCTAAAAGGTACAACATGGTTAAATGTACAATTTTCTGGAATACAACTTTATGCCCACCTATTTCCTACTCTGAGGGGGGCTTTACTCTTGGTTTAATTAACCAAGAATGACTGGCTGCCCTGCTGTTGGTACAAAAAGTGCAGTTTGTGACTGATTGTGCAGGTGTATGCTTTTGATTTAATGTTGTGCAAAGTATCTAAATGGAACTGGTGGCACTGAGTAAGCACCAACACTGCCAGTGAGGCTAGGTATGGTCTTACTGTTTAGGTCAATGTGTAATTACACTTAGTTGTACAGTGTAGATGTACAGTATGATGATGCAGTGCAGAGTCCATAGAGAGCTGGCGCCACTGAGCATACATTAACAGTGCCAGTGGGGCTAGGAGTAGCCTTAGTCACTAGGGAGGCTTAAATGACATGATGATAATTCTGTAAAGCAAACTTTTGGCTGTTGGCTGTTGAGTCTTTCAGATGTTTTGTGAGCTTAATTTAGAGAAACATTGATGAAGGGGGGTGCTGACCTGATAACCCCTTTCAATAGCCTGTGAGACAGTTGGTGTTATGAGGTGTTGAATGGAAATAGACTGATCTATGTGTAATGAGAATGATTAAGGGCAGAAATTTTATTCTGTATCAAAAATGACAAAATGCAAATAAATTAAAAAAAATGCCTAATTGCAGAAAAGGTGACTAAGTTGAATAAGCAACATGCCAAAATATGTTACGGCTAAAACTCCTTACTGGTTCACTGATTAGTCACCTTAGGAAGCAGCCCCCTGCTTTAGGTCGACTTGTCCTAATAACGTGAGGTGGATTCAGTTTGGGCCTGCCTTCCTGTTCCCCTTTGACACATTACTGTATGCTAAATGTTGGGTTGGTAACTCTTTGGGCCCCTGAGACTGACCTGCAATTCCCTGAACGCAGATGGTGCTGATATCCAGCAGAGAGCCACACTAATACAGCTGTGCAGGGGGGTTCTGCCTCAGCGAGTTAGAGCAAAGCACTGTGATATAAATCAGAAAAATCTGAGGGTGCGGAAAAGGAAGCCTTCAGAAAAGCTGCCATTATGTTAATAAACCTAGGGGTCTATCAAATTTATAATGAATGATCCATAACAAGGGCAGGCAATGCCAGGGAACGCAAGTGGGCCAGATGTTGCATGCCAGGGCTTGTCAAGGTGGATGTGAGGTGTTCCACAACAGGGATTGATGTGGAGGGAAGGTTAATACTGAGTCAGTGGGTGAAACTGTGTGAGGTAAACAGGCGGAGAGCATGAGTGAGTGAGTGCATTTGTGTGTGTTTACTCTGCCAGCGGAGCAGGATGGTGCAGTGTATACACATTTTACTCTTTGTTTGGATTTCTAGGGAATTAGAAGGTGGTAATCACTGCCTATTAGACAGAATTACCGTTTGCTCGCATGGGCCAAAGGTAATTTGTCAGGCTTGCATGGGCTCAAACCAAAGTATGAAGTGAACAGAGGTCAGTCTGCCTGGTTATTGAGGCTATAATGAAAGGTCTGACAAAGTGAAACATGATTCATCTATTTGCAGATAGATATCTTAAGCCTCTGTTTACACAGAGAAAAAAGTGATGGAACTGGATTTTGGCAAAGGGGTGTACCAGTAAATACATTACAAAACTCTCACTAAATCTGCTGTCAAGCAATAGTGAATAAACAGGCCATGGGAATTTAATATTCATGTATGGATACTAAAACATACTTTGTTTTGTTGATGTGAGATGCTAATTCTCCAAAGCACAAAGACCACAGAGTGAGCATGTTATCCACACATATCCACACAGTATTCCCAAGGTAATAGGTGTTAACTGATGTTTCATAGCCAGCTAAATCCCTGGCATGTTCCATCCAGTGCAAGCGCAAAGATGCTGGTATTGATCTAAAATGTCTTTAGGGATTTAGCTAGCTAGCTATTATCAGGTAATACTACCTCAGAAATGTAAGTTTCTTCATGATTTTGGGCTGGGGTCTACAGTAGATTTGAATTTCTGTATATTTGTTTTAAGTCAGTGTCTATTATACAGCTCCAGAAAAAAAATGCAGGACTCCAAATGGCCAGACCAATTTCCAGACCTGAACCCCACTGAGAACTTCTGAAATGAGATTAAGAGGATAATGAATTGATATTAATTCAAACAAAGCATGGTTGCTTGAAGATTGGTACATAGTCTGAACAAATTAGGCTTTTTACAGTAAATATTCATTTCTAAACTCTTCTGAGTAAAACCATTAGTATTGTGGTGCTTAAAATCAATATCAACTTGTTTTCATTGCATTATTCCTGGTCTCAAAACACCTCATCTTTTTGTTCAGTTGATAATTCTCAATAAATTAAATGTTGTAAATGAAAAATATTTTATTTGGAAATTGGGAGAAATGTATTCAGTAGCACACAGAATACAACAAAATGTTCATTTGACTCAAAAACATTATCATCTCCGGTAGTATCAAATTATCCCAGAGCTGCAGAAAATCTAATCAAATCCAGTTTAATTTGTATTTGTTGCACCTAAAATGTCTGAAATCTGCCAAGTGAGATCTGAAAACATGTTTTGCTCCTGTCTATAAGAGAAACAAAAATATGCACAGACAGGCTGGACCAAAACACAAGCCCCACAGGGTGGGGTTCCAAAGTCCAAGAATAAGCTCAGAACACAAGAACCTGAACAGCTCTGTCCATCACTCTCACAGACACATACACACCTACCTTTGTCTTTTAACTCAAAGGAGTATTTTAAGTACAACGCTGTCACAGTTGATGAGTAGTGAAAGTTAGCAGTCACCACTTAGCTCTGCCAAGCACAGTATTACATGCTAGCATGTCTAATTACATCATGCTATCAAACCTCCCATCCTCGATTCCTGAGTGTGTTAGTGGAGATCCAAGCTTGCACACATTGCCTACACTCACTCTATGTTAGGACAACACCCAGCAATCTGCAGGCCAAAAGCAGGCCTTTACAACACCCTACGTGGCTATTAAAGCTACTGCCCTTTCCCAGAGACCAGCAACTGCCTTTGGCCTACAGACTCAGCCCAGTCTGGTCATGTTTGCAGTTTGAGACAGAATGGCAGGGAGTGGTATTTGGCTTGTAATGGATGGCTAACGTGGGCCTGTATTGATGTTATCACAAATGGCACATAACAGCTGAGTTCAGGCAGTTCAGGTCCTGCAGCTCTTTGGTGCTTGTTTTACTGTATGTTTGCTCAAACTGCCTGCAATTAGTGTCTCTCAGGTGGGCTACCTCTTTCTGAAGTGAAGCAATAGGTGGAGATACTCTGATGGCTGGAGTTCCCTTACTGCATAATAAAAGTAGAGTCCATTTATGAACAAATAATTGAATTTTTCAGAACCAGGCCATTAACACAAAACTTACTGGTTTGCCTTGTCACATTTTGTGGAATTTTAGGCAAAGGAAAAAAAACACTGACAAAGTAAGGAACATGTAATCAAACACTACACATTTGACTTACATTCATATTTCTATAGTGCTTTTCTCCACACCAAAAGCTCAGACATTAGAAAGTCATCTTCACCACCACCAGGGTGGTGAGAAAAGACTACCTTAGTTTTAATGATCTAATGAAATTTAGCCAGAACATTGTTGTTGTATGTTACATTGTTCATATGCTATGGCTCCCAGCTTATTGTCTAGTTTATTGGTCACTGCTTTATAAGAAACTCCTCCCTTGTACCTCCACTCTAAGGTCATTTTATGAGAGACCTATATAAAAGGTCCAGTATATAAGCGCAGAATAACAGACTGTCATGTACAATTTGTCAGTCTGCTTCAGTGAACCATTAAATAAAGCAGTCAATTAGTCATCACTGACAAAAAATAAATAAATACAATAAAAAAAAAACGTGCATTGAAAGAGAGAAGATTGATGAAACTATATAAACCATAGCCCTCAAAATTAAAATCCTGGTCTTTCAGAGATTCTACAGATTGCTTTAATCAGTCCTGTATGAAACTCATGACTCAGCTAAATGCTAACAGAAAGCAGCTGAGAGCAATGAAGCTTAAAGACTGTCACTACACTGAAAAACTTAAAACTGTCCTGATTTTACAAGTTAAAAGTTAGTGTGAAGTTAAAAGTGGCATGTAAACTTTGGATGACTTCATGACTGAAGTTCTCTTGAGCAAGGCACTTAACCACCAACTGCTACCCGGGCACCGTGGGTAGTGTGTTCACCAGTGTACGTGTTTCACTGATGGGTAAAATGTCAAAAAATGAGGTCAAATTCTGTTCTGTTGGCAAAGTTGAATCTAATCTAATCTAAACGTGAGCTTTGCTAAACAGTATATCATGAGGGATTTAACTGCATTTACACACATTGTGTGAAAGAGTCTGACATCACTCAACAGACAAATGCTATTAAACTATGTCGGCAAAAGCTGGGAGCTCTCAAACCCTATATGTTCTGGATTAGGAGAGTAAATTTCCCTATGTTTTACACAGTAGGTTATACCCTGCGTAGTGTTCTTACACAGTTATTTTTGGCTTTTGTCTTTAGCAGAAAAACATTTCTCATCACTGTTTACTGATGTTTTTTCTCTGTTGTCATATTTCAGGCACTAGCCAAATCCTACCCACCATGTTGGCAACTGGATTTACTAATTCAGTAGTGAATACTTCTCACATTTCTGACCAATTATTATTTCAGTGACTAAAACAAATGACACTGCAGGCCTTCTCTGGGCCTCTACCTCGCGTTTAATGACATGTTGCTGTTTTTATTCTAGCTCACCAAAGTCATGTTAGAGTGATTCTTCTAGTATGACTTCATTGGTTCAAACCATGGCTGTTTTTTTCCAAAAGCAAGGGGGAGGACAAAGAATACTGTGAATGTTCGCATAATGTGGCCAGTAAATGTAAACATACCAGTAAGTAGAGAAAACAAGATGATAAACAGGAACCATGGGGAAAGAACACAAAGACAGAGACAAAACTTGCTAAATCCTCAGGAGGTGGTTACTGTGGGCTGTCTGGAGAATATGATCCTGTAAGCCACCAGCAGACTACAGCTTCTGCTAACAATCACTGCCTAACAGGATACTGAGAAGCCAAAGTGTTGCTGGACACCTGCTTTCTGTCCGTGGCATTGGGTCAGACGTAGAAGGAAGGAACTCCTTGGGAAGAGCTCGTTACAAGATCACAGGGAAAGATACTTTGACCTGCACAAATGACTGAGGTAGTGTAGGTGTGGAATGGCAGTGATCTTCTGCTTATAAAATCAGGTTTGAACTTGTTCTGTGAAAAGTGAGAGGCCAGGATGAGTCTGCCTTGAAGAAATGTGTCATTACGAACCTGTTCACCTCTCATTTAACCATAATAAAAACAGACTGGAAACTGTTCATATCAATATACAAATCCAAAGAGTATGCAGAGCTATGGCTGACAGACTATTTATAATCTGTTATCACACTAAGACGTTATTATTTAATGGTCAGGACCACCACAGATATTACACATTCTCAGCTTTGTGGTGTCACTGATGTGGTGGCAGCATGTTAGTATATGCCGTGCTGGTACAAGCCAATCAGATCCAGCAGAGCTGTCAACCAAAAATATGCAGCCAGCAGTGTCCTGTGGGCAAAGTCCTGTGACTACTGATGAAGGAATAGAGACAGTAGCAACAGATGAGCTACTGTCTCTGACTTGACATCTATTATTGGAGGTATAGTGGCTCCACTCTTTCTGTTGGTATTGCAGTTCACAGACATCTGACACATGGCTACACACAGTTACCAGCAAGTACGCTGCAGTCTTAACACACCACCACCACATCTCTATCACTACAGTGCTGAGAATGATCTACCTCCCAATTAATAGCTACCTCTGAGGAAGTTCTATATCATTATAGAACAGGATGATCAAAGACTAACAAAGTATTCAGTGAAACAGATGGACTACAGTCTGTAACTTCAAAGCTCACCTGCTAAAAATTGGACAGAGAGTACAGAAACAAGGAGACCATTTTAAGGTTTTTGTCTGACTGTACACTTTTATAAAATTACAGTTATATATAAAGCACTATAATAGGAATAACGCATCCATGAAGAATGGAACAATACACACAGTCATATCAGATTATGACTAATAGTGAGAATGATGAACCTTGGCACAGCGTGATTCCCAACACTTTTCTCATTGCTCCTGTGCTCATTATAGAGATCAACTGCTCCACTGTAGTGCGTCTATAGTTCTGTACCACTCGCTGGATGTGTTGTTCCCCTCTGTCATCAATGGCCCATGGTGCACCACTGTTATTTTGTTGGGAGACACTCTATGTACGAAAAGTCAATTCTCAGTAAACCTTCATTACTCACAATTTGCACTCTGCTACAATTGACTGGTGTGCTCGCTTATTTATACATGCAGTAAACCCTGTCATGTGGCATCGAAATGAGTTCATTCCAAACCAGGCATGGTCATAATATTCTAATATGACTGAGCATATAACACATCACTTACCGTATATTAGAAAGCCTTAAAACCTTGTAGGCCCATGGCTGCCATCTGTTGATGTGCAAATAGTGTTCGTCATCCTGCTCTTCACTGACAAAAATGCATGTAAAATTATAAGTACCTGATACACTCGTACCTGTACGACACACACGATGACAATGTCAATATCATGTTGATGTTACTACGTTGAGAAAGATCCAACACCCAAATCCTCAGCAGTCCTTTATAAAGGTAGAAGGTGTCTAACAGAAGTAGTCATGGGCCTACGAGGTAGAAATGGAAGGGAAGTTTATGCACACATGCAGTTGTTACTTCACCTCAAAGCAGCCAAATCATCTTTCCTGAGGGTGCAGTGGCAGACAAATTGGTCCTTTATTGTGGTTGTCTGACTGAGGAATGCACCTCGCATAAAAAGTGAAGACCTAAACGCAGCCTGAACAATCTGAAGACACGCACATCAACAAGCAGAGAGTGGAATGAATAGGTGAGACTATGCTTTTCCTCTCGCTCATTCTCTTTGTAGGACCAATCCTTTTAATCAGGACAGACTATTTTTACCCTCAGCTTACAGATGAATGTGCTCTGCAGAGGAAAAAAAACTTTCCAGGCATAAAATAAATTAAAAATTCTTTCTTGGGCTTTACTCTCTAATTCAACATTATTTCAAGGTTAATAGCTCTGACATCCAGAAGCGCTTAATAACCCAATAAAACAGCGATTCCTTACTCCATCACCATCTCCCCCACACAATTCCTAATGCCATTGAGCAGAGGACAGGGACAGCAGCGCTCACAAGACTGCCTGGGTCTTAATAATCTCCGAGACTCCAACTCGCAGCGAGAGGCGTCTGATAATTCACAAACCCATATGCCGACTTTGTTGATAGACTCTGAGAGCTTACTGCAATTTAATCAGCGTCAGCTCATGCTGAAGACTCACTGTACATTAATATTCCACGATGTGATGAATAACCCATGGTGAAACTTTGAGGAAAGGGCATTGAGGAGACACTGTCTGCAGCTGAAAAGCTCAGTCAACACACTACTGTTGCAGGGTAGACAGATTATTAGGTACTGTGTGGTTTTAAGAACCATGCTGAATTCAACAAAAGGAACTTTACTTCCACTTCCACAGTGCTTTCCTATAGCGCTTTTCCACCAACACGGAACCGGCACCGTTCTGGTTCAAGAACCTTATTTTGAACCGTTCGGCGCGTTTCCACCAACAAAAATACCGGCCTGAACCAAGAACGTTTGTTCGCAGCGGGAACCAAAAAATACTTGGTTTTTCAGTGCGAACCAAACGCGCCTGCGCACTGAGGCGACTCGTAGCGTACAGTGGT
>BRDA01076998.1:0-13653 GCA_036984385.1 Crenuchus spilurus | reverse complement strand
CTCTAGTATTATTTTTTCGCATCTGTACTTTCCCACTATTGTAAGTCGCTTTGGATAAAAGCGTCCGCTAAATGCAATGTAATGTAATGTAAAAGTGTGGGTTTCCTCCCACACTCCAAAAACATGGATGTCAGGTGAATTGGGTACTCTAAATTGTCAGTGTGTGTGTGTGCGTGTTTGCGCCCAGCGATGGATTTGGGGTTGTTTAGCAGACAGGACCTAAACACCGTGCAGTCATTGAGTCGCCCATGAACTCCTCTGTGTACCAAAGTATTCTAGAGTTAAATGTGAGACCATCTATCTGACGTTTAAAGCTTGGCTGACAATGGGTCATGCAACAGGGCATAAATGTCTAAAAAGAATCCAGATGTTGTGAAATCTTGGTGTTACTGTGTCACTCACCGCCCCCGTTCTTCTGGCACAGGTAGGGGAAGCGCCACACATTCCCGAGGCCAACAGAAAAGCCCACCTGGGCCAGGATATACTCCAGCTTGCTGTTCCAGGCTGGCCGGCCATCGTTTTCTGGACTGTCCACTCTGACCTTTGACCCCACAGCCCCTCCCACACTCAAAGTGCTGCTCTTATAGTCTGGTGGCTGCTCGTGGGCCAGCAGGTCAGCAACCGATGCAGTGACCACATCACCCTCTCTCTGAGTGACCTTACTGTTCTTAGGCATTAGGACGAGAGACACAGACAGAGAGAGAGAGAGAAGGTGAAGGTGGAGGAGTAGAACTTAGTTGTAGGGCAAACTGACTCTGTGTGCTGACTGGCTGGATCTCAGACAGATGCTTTGTGCTGATTGGCTGGATCTCAGACAGATGCTTTGTGCTGATTGGCTGGATCTCAGACAGATGCCTTGTGCTGATTGGCTGGATCTCAGAGAGATGCTGTGTGCTGATTGGCTGGATCTCAGATAGACGATGTGTGCTGATTGGCTAGAGCTCAGACAGATGCTTTGTGCTGATTGGCTGGATCTCAGACAGATGCTCTCTTCTGATTGGCTTGATCTCAGACAGCTTCTGTGCTTATTGGCTGTAGCTCAAAGAGGCACTGTGTACTGATTGGTTTGGGCTCAGACAGATGAGGTGTGCTGACTGGCCGAAGCTCAGACAATGTGTGCTGATTGGCTGGAGTTCAAATAGGTGCTATATCCTGATTTGTTGGAGCACAGACAAATGCTGTGTGATGATTGGTTGGAGCTTAGACAGACACTTTGTGCTGATTGGCTGGAGCTCAGACAGACGCTGTGGGCTCAATGGCTGGAGGTCATACAGATGCTGTGTGCTGATTGGCTGGAGGTTAAGGTGTTAGGCTTACTCATCAGATCTGTATTCAAACAACAAATCCACTCACACACCGCTCTGCAGAGAGAGAGAGAGAGAGAGAGAGAGGGAGAGGGAGAGGGAGAGAGAGAGAGACGGGAGGAATTTAGTCAGATTTTGATCTAAAATTTCTTGGATAAATTTGACTTTAAAAAGCAGTAAATTTTACATGTGATCCGGTGCTGCAAGTTCACAACTTGCACGAGTATGTAAGAGATAATAGCAGGTGGGATATGGGAAGTCAGGGTTTGGACAGATGGGACAAGAGGATGGGAGTATGAGCAGGCAGTGTATGAGAAAGTACAGAATGGGCAGCTGGGGTTTGAGCAGGTGTGATATGAGCAGGTGAGTTTTGATTAAGTGAGATATGGGCAGGTAGGGAATGAGTGTGTGGGGTATGGGCAAATGGGGTAAAAGCATGAGGCTATGGGCAAGTGAGGTATGAGCAGGAGGGGTATGAGCAGGTAGGGTATTAGCATGTGGGACAGCTGAGGTAATATGCACATCCACACACACTACAAAAATGCTCTGAGTTACATACGTTTATATCCAAACACATTAAAAATAAACATAACCACACACACACACACACACACTAAAATTAAGCCCTTCTGTGTGTTACAGTATTACAGGATCTGAGAGGTTTTAAGGTTTAAGCTCAGTCTAAATAAATCAGAATTTTTTTACTCACCGATCACGAGCACAGACCCAGCTCTCTCACGCACGCGCTGCTATTTATTTCCCACCCGTTTTCCGTAAGCCCCGCCCTCTTATGCTAGGACTGGTCAGGCTCAATTGATCTACTAACCAGTCAGCACAGGAGGCAGAGCACCCTTAGCCAATCAGTGCAGGAAAACTTGTCTGAATACGGGTGGGAAAACAAATGAATAAGCACGCAGATGAATAAAACATTAATGTTCAGAGACTGAATTCAGCCTCAGATTCAGTTCAGTTCTTATTAACATTTCTAAGTGAACACCTTTAATAACAGTAAGAATAAATAAATAACATTATGATTCATTCTGCATACTGATCCACCTGTTATATCAGACTGTGACGTCACACCCTGAGTGGGTATGTGTGTGTGTTCTCCATCAGAACATGTCTCCTGGTACAACTGAGACTAGTTGTCATAGTAACCTTTCAGAGGAGACAAAAAAAACATCACACACACACACAAGTAACACACAACCTGCAAATACCATGACAGATACACACACAGGTAACCTCACATCACTCAGCTACAACATGGTGTGTGTGTGTGTGTGTGTGTGTGTGTGTGTGTGTGTGTGTGTGTGTGTGTGTGTGTGAAGGAAAAGTACTGAGAGTGCAGAGAGGAGCATCAGCCCACGTGATCGTCTTGCAGACAGACAGACGGAGAGGAGAGAGAGAGAGAGAGAGAGAGAGAGAGAACAACAGTAGCTGAGCTGGGAATGGAGGGTGAGAGTAATGCAGCAGTACAAGAAGAGAGAGAGGAGGGACCAAACCCAGTTCTCTGCCTCCCTCACACCCACCCACCCACACACATACACACACACACACACACAGTCAGTAGTCTTGATGTTAGTCTGTAGTTTGAGTCTGAGTCAGTAGTTTTACGGTTATTCTGATTAGTCTGTAGTTTGAGTCTGAGTCAGTAGTCTTAGGGTTATTCTGTTTATTCTGTAGTTTGAGTCTGAGTCAGTGGTCTTAGGGTTATTCTGGTTATTCTGTAGTTTGAGTCTGAGTCAGTGGTCTTAGGGTTATTTTGGTTATTCTGTAGTTTGAGTCTGAGTCAGTGGTCTTAGGGTTATTCTGGTTAGTCTGTATTTGAGTCTGAGTCAGTGGTCTTAGGGTTATTCTGGTTAGTCTGTAATTTGAGTCTGAGTCAGTAGTCTTACGGTTATTCTGGTCAGTCTGTAGTTTAGGGTTATTTTGGTGTTTCTGTAGTTTAGTGTTATTCTGGTCAGTCTGTAGTTTGAGTTTTAGTCAGTAGTCTTAGGGTTATTTTGGTTAGTCTGTAGTTTGAGTCTGAGTCAGTGGTCTTAGGGTTATTCTGGTCAGTCTATACTTTGAGTCTGAGTCAGAAGTCTTATGGTTATTCTGATTAGTCTGTAGTTTGAGTCTGAGTCAGTGGTCTTGATGTTAGTCTGTAGTTTGAGTTTGAGTCAATGGTCTTAGGGTTATTCTGGTTAGTCTGTAATTTGAGTCTGAGTCAGTAGTCTTAGGGTTATTCTGGTCAGTCTGTAGTTTGAGTCTGAGTCAGTAGTCTTACAGTTATTCTGGTTAGTCTGTAGTTTGAGTGAGTCAGTAGTCTTAGGGTTATTCTGGTCAGTCTGTAGTTTGAGTCTGAGTCAGTAGTCTTAGGGTTATTCTGATTAGTCTGTAGTTTGAGTCTGAGTCAGTGGTCTTGATGTTAGTCTGTAGTTTGAGTCTGAGTCAGTAGTCTTAGGGTTATTATGGTTAGTTTGTAGTTTGAGTCTGAGTCAGTGGTCTTGATGTTAGTCTGTAGTTTGAGTCTGAGTCAGTAGTCTTAGGGTTATTATGGTTAGTCTGTAGTTTGAGTCTGAGCCAGTGGTCTTGATGTTAGTCTGTAGTTTGAGTCTGAGTCAGTAGTGTTACAGTTATTCTGATTAGTCTGTAGTTTGAGTCTGAGTCAGTGGTCTTAGGGATATTCTGGTCAGTCTGTAGTTTGAGTCTGAGTCAGTGGTCTTAGGGATATTCTGGTCAGTCTGTAGTTTGAGTCTGAGTCAGTAGTGTTACAGTTATTCTGATTAGTCTGTAGTTTGAGTCTGAGTCAGTGGTCTTAGGGTTATTCTGATTAGTCTGTAGTTTGAGTCTGAGTCAGTGGTCTTAGGGATATTCTGGTCAGTCTGTAGTTCGAGTCTGAGTCTTAGGGATATTCTGGTCAGTCTGTAGTTTAGGGTTATTCTGGTTATGATAGTGAATCTGGGTGAACTTTTCGGTTTAAAGCAACTGGTTCTGTCACTGTTCAGTAATAAACAGCTTCTCTCTCTTTCTCTGTAAGTGGATGTGAGCTCTCTCGCCTGCAGATGGCCAACTGCCTGCTGAAGAGCAGTGAAGAGACAGATGGACTGTGAGAGAAATGCATGCTGGGGAATAGCCATCTCTCTCTGTCAAACATGCACGCACACACAGTTTTAGCTACAGACCTGCATCACAGCTTGATTTGTTAGTTGCAGTTTGGTGTCCTTCTTGTCACTGAGATCATTTGACTGTAACTGTGTGTGGTTGAAGAATGAGGTCAGGGTCTTTTTACCCAGTTAAGGTCCATTTCTTTCAGGGGACACAGAACTCGGCATCAATTTTCCAGCTGATCCTCGACTTTTGAACTTTTTCTTGTTGGGCGGTTGAGGATGTTTCACACTCTGCTGTTTACTCTCAGACTCATAGTGATGAATTTTTAAGAAACTTTCACCTTTTTTACAGTATGACTTCAAATTTTGTATCTGCAACGAATCACAGCACACTGCTCTTCTGCTCTTCAGCCATTTTTATTGCACTGCAGTCATAAATGAAATGATGTAACATGTTCAGACCTGCACAGCAGTTATTATGGAGACACTGAGCTAGTACAGACAGTGTTGATAAGACAGAAGCTTTAATATAACTAAAGTGCAGCTCATTTTTCACTCACACTCGTACTTGGATTAAAAGTTTTTTGTATATATTTGTAAACAGGACGTCTAGTGTAGCAGAAACAATAAAACTGAGGACCTGATCCAGCTTAATGGTGGGAGGTTTGCTTTTTAAAAGGCTTAAATTGGAATAAACTTGTAACCTCAATGACAATGCAGAGTATTTCTGTTCTAAATGAGGGAAAATTCTGAATTTTATGTATAAATTTGGTTTATTAAAGATGTCAGAATATTTTTCTCTCCCTCTTTTTCTCTGTATCTCTCTCCCTGTTTTCTCTCATGTTTTTCTTTTTCTCTTTTTCTGTTTCTCTGTTTTCCCTTTCTCTTTCTTTGTTTTATCTCTTTTACTCTATTTCTCTGTCTCTGTTTACTCTTTCTCTCTGTTTTCTCTATCTCTGCATCTCCTTATCTTGTAAACAAGCCAAAATATCATTTAATTAAACGCAGGACTCAAGACATTTGTGTGAAAAGATGGATGGATCTTTTGATGGATGGATGGATCTTTTCACACAAATGTCTTGAGTCCTGTGTAAAATATGGTGTAATATTAGCACAGTAAGATTTAGTGTCTGATTTATACCATATTACTACGCTGTGCAATTTACACTATATTATTTACACCAAATTATTTACACTATTTTATTTTACAGTTAAAGTTACACAGTTAACAGTTAACCTGTTTTATTTACTGTGTTACTTGCACAGAGAGAGAGAGAGATTTCAGGTTTTTTTTAATTGTACTGGAGTCTGTGCTGGTTATTCCACACTTCAGAACTGTCTGTTGCAGCTCTGCTCTCCTAAAGGCTACAGATGAGTTGAGTCAGATGTGAGATCCACTGTGAAGTGGTGAGTCAGTTTGAGTCAGTGTTGAGAAGTGAAGTGTTGTGTCGCCCCCTGCTGGAATAACACAGCCACTGCTAAAAATGCATTAATCTCATATTAACTTGATTTATTTAACATACAAACAGCTTCATTCACAACACTGTGGCACCATATTTAATCTATTAGATATAGATTAGCATGTTAATTAATCTGTATATACACATACATGTAGCAACCAGCCTAAAAAGCTTTTGACTTTAGTATTAATCTACAATGCAGACCAATTAAAAAAATGAAAAAACACTGAATGTTTCAGAAGGTGTGTCAAATTTTTTGACTGGTGCTGTACCTGCATTTTTTTATACATGCATTTTATTATTATTATTATTATTTTTTTTTTTTTTTTTTTTTATATGGCTGAATCATTACTCAATTACTTGAATTTCCCTCTGGGTTCAGTAAAGTATCTGTCTGTCTGTCTATTTATTTGTTTGTCTATCTATTCAGTCAACGTACCATAAAATTATTTTTACGCTGTTTTTTAAAGGTTATATAATGTTTCTTCCGTCTACCTTGATTGAGTCTTTTGTAGTGCAGTATTTTACTCCTGCCTCTAGGGGGCCACCTGGAGACATTGTACAGTACAGTTTCTTATGCGAAGAAGTTTTCTATTAAGCAGAGCTATAGTATTCGTGTTTAGTGCACAACTGAGACAGGCCCATTCTGTTCTGCTCATATAGTGTATATAACAACATATACAGAGGAACCGATATGATTTTCCCAGATATGAGCCGATTTTTTGCTTTATGATACGAGCGGAGTTACAAGTGAGCGAGCTTCCGCCACTAGGAGTCACTAGCGAACGTGAGTGACTGCAGAGATCACTGCAGAGAAGAAGAGGTTGTGCGTTTGGTGTTGTGTAAACAAACTTGTCTTACTCGTTTTGGAAACATTTTGAAATGGATGAAGAAACAGTCCTCCTTGGAAAGGATTTCATTGCAAGTGAAAACAAGGAAAGTGTGGTGAAAAGAAGATGAAGATCGTCTGATCTTTAATGTAAATACACGTAATAAAACCAGTTAATTTCTTTACATTCTCTTTTATTGTGAATTATTATTATTTTATACATTATTTCTGATTTATAAAGTACATCTTTCTTATTTAAAAACACGTAACAAACTTGTTTTGTATTTGTGGGCTGGAGTAGATTAATAGCATTTTAATTCATTTTAACGGGGAAGTTTAATTTGATATATAAGCAAATTGAGTTACGAGCTCCGTCACAGAACAAATTAAACTCATAAGTCAAGTACTTGTTGTTATATACACTCTCTGGGCAGAACAGAATGGGTTTGTCTCAGATGTGCACTTAAAACTAATACTGTTTGGTACTCTGTATACTAATCTTAATTTGGCAGGTATTAATTTGGTAATGTATTTTACTAAAAGGCTGAATGGCATGGCGGCTTATTGGCTAGCACCCTAAGGTTCAAGTCTCCACCTGGGTGGAGTATCCATGTTAGTCCATTTCCTCAGGGGTTTCCGGTTTCCTCCCACAATCTAAAAATATGGAGGTCAGGTGAATTGGATACTCTAAAGTGTACACCCAGTGATGGATTGGCGTCTTGTCCTGGGCTTGGCTAGGATAGTCTCGAATGCCCTTTAGTCAAAAATATACTGGTTCTGATTATGCATTCTGGAATTTTGAGTATACTCAACTATACTACATTAGTACTACCTAGTGTGTAGTGCGTAGTTGAGACGCAACCCATGTTAGAAAAAGTTCTGCTGGTTTCTCATTTCAAAGTTTTTTCATTGAGAAATGAAGGTGTTTTATCTTTAATGTAAGTAGAGAGAACATTCAAATGTCTGTTCAATGTTTAATGAAATAGGTATGATAGGAAATTATTTGTTTCTATTTGTAGAAGGACTTTTACTACCCTTGTTTTACTATTGTTACTGAAGGCCAATAGGATCTAAAAAAACAAGGACTACAATAGCTAACCCATCCATTATTTTCTGTTTAATTCTGTTCAGGGTTGCAGTAAGTACCCTACCCCTGCACCAGGTGCAGGGCAAGGCAGGGCACAACTAACAACACCAAGCTAACCAGGATTGGTTATGAGACCTATTGTCTTTTGAAGCAACATTGACTAGACTCAAGACACTCACCAGGTGAGATCAGCCCTTTTCTTTCAATCCAGGACCTTTTGCTCAGAGATTATTTAATACTAAAGAGACACACTACTGGATATTAAGTGATTAAGGGTGTTGTTTTTAAATAATTATGGATGTAAATACACACTTTGTGGGTTAATCTGTGCAAGGTTAAAACTGCTATTTAGAGTCCAGCCCTCGGTTAAGTAATTTAAGGGAACATCCATTATGTCTGACCAGTGTTTTGAAGAGGCAACCTTCCGTTCACAAGATCAGGCTCCCTTGAACAAGGGACCTAAGCCCCAACTGCTCTCCCATGGATAGGGGCTGACCACAGCTTTGGGCATGTGTGTGTTTTTCACGTGAATGTGTTAAACATCAGATTCCTCTGCACATTGGTCAATAATGCACTTTCACTAATGGATAGTTACAATGTATTTATTTAATAAAATTATACAAATTCTTTAATCAGAGATGGTTCAGCTCTAACCTGGAGATCTAACAGAAAAAAATGATGCAAATAAACATAAAGAAACATAAATACAAGTTTAATATAGCAGTATAACCAATACAGTCAGTCTAAAACCACACAGTGAGATATCTAATAATACACTGCTCAAAAAATGAATGCTTAATCATCACAGTATATCACCCAGTAATTTAAACTTCAGGGAAATCGATCTACCCAGTTAGGAAGCAAAGCAGTTGTGAATTAGTTTCAACTGGTGTAAATTAAAGTGGCAACAGGTGCATTGGAGAGGTAATATCCTGCAGTGGTTTGGTGGTAGGGATCTGGTCTTGTCGCCAGTTCAATACCCGGACAGGTCATGACTGAAGTGCATTTGAGCAAGACACCTAACCTCCAACTGCTCCCTGGGTGCCGTGGATAGTGCACATGTTTTCACAGACTAGTGTGTTCACAAGTGTGTAGCCCTATAAATTGACTGCCAGCAGGCTACTGGTGTGAATGTTTCTGACCAAACTGAAGAGACAGAGTCCATGATGGTAGAATGAGGGTCTGACATCCTGTAGTGGGCACCCTGTTTGGCATTTGCCAGAGAACATTAGTGGGGAAGCAGTGGCACCCCATTCTCTTCACAGATGAGATCCAGCGTTGGCAGTGGGTCAATTATGGTCTGGAAAGGTACCTTGACTGTTGTTAAGTATTGGAATGAAATCTTCAGAATCATTGTCAGACCTTAAGATGATGCAGACCCTGGGTACGTCCAGGCGAGGACAATGCCCGACTCCTTGTAACCAGAGTGTATAGGCCACTCCGGGATGATGAAGGCCTTGATGACATTGACTAGTCCTCACACTTTCTAAACCTGAATTCAGTTGAGAACCTCTAGGACATTATGCATCAGTTCATTCATCAATGCCAAGACTGTCCAGGAGCTCACAGATATCCTGATCCAGGTCAGAGACAAACAAGGACACCAGCCGTTGTCTCATCAGAACCATGCCCAGATTTATCATTTGTTTCTCCTTAATTTTTGAGCAGTGTATATACAGTAATGTGTGTGTGTGTGTGTGTACACTCCAGTCTTCAGCAGCTCAATCAGTAAATGACTTATATACTAATAATTATAATTAACATCAGTGGGGAGTCACACCTGTTGGATTATGGGATCTGAAGTCTTCTAAGAGGATCAGGAGATCTCATGATCAGGATTTGTTTTTGTTTTACTATTTTTAGAAGGACGTTGAGCAGTATTTGTTCTCGATCCTCATGTACTTGTAAAATCATCACGTCACCAGATTGTAACTGCAGGATCAGGTGATCATCAGAACAGTAAACACACATATACGTGTGACCACCGGGATGGAATATTCATCATTAAATTGCTACTTTATTTGGACTTGCTGTCTTGCCGTGGTGCTGAGTTTTGGTCTGAATGAGCTCAGGTAGGCATGTCACTGCCGCATCATGCCACGATGGGAGTGTCTGAGCTTACAGAGCCCCGCCTCTTCCTCTCATCCTGTTCACATATCCACCCTTCGTCCTGCTCCTCTTCCTCGCCTTCATCTTTTGTCCCGCCGTTTTGTTCTTTGAACTCACAGAAAGACACATGTGGTGCCCCCTGCTGGCCGAGTGTGTGTGTGATGCTCAAACTTGAGGAGTGGGCGCTGTCTGGGTCGGTGGACTTGGTCAGGCGGGCGCCCGGGCAGCAGGGGCAGGGTATGAGGTACAAGTAGATCAGGACGAGGAAGACCGTTAGCATGCAGCAGGCCAGGGTGGTGTAGGCTGTGTTCAAGCTGTCTCCAAAATTGTGTGTGGAGTTAAAGACCCTCATCATCACCACTATTGTCTCATTCATTCCCTCAGCCTCAACATCACACCTGTACTCCCCCGAGTTCTCCACCTGCAGCGGCCCCACCTGCAGCCGCCCATCCGCCAGCATCTGTACGGTATCGTAGCTGGCCTGTGGGGGCACTGTCCAGTTTTTAAATGCATTTCTGTATCGCGAGTCACAGTCCAGGATGAGGATCTGATTTAGAAAAGCTTCCTGATTTTGAACTCGTACTGTGCTGCAGTTCATCTGTAGGTGGAGCTTCAGGATGTTCTTTCTGGCTCCGCGCACAGCTGACCCATACTGCACACATACATGACTGTCAGGGAAATTAGAGACTGGGTGGAGTTCCCGCTGCTGCCAGCCAGTCAGGATGCTGTACAGCTCACAGCTGCAGTCCAGAGGGTTCCCGTGAAAATAGAGGTTGTCCTTCTGCCAGGCAGGAAGCATCTGGAGCTCTGCTAGGGGCAGAGCTCTAATCCGATTGAACGAAACATCCAGTAGACGGAGCTTGTCCAGGCGGCTGCGGTCCTTGAGCAGGTCTAGAGGGAACCGCGTGACCTGGTTCTGGCTCAGATACAGTTTCTTGAGGCCCAGGAACCCAGAGAACAACACCCGGTCAATATGACTAATCTGGTTGTCATAGAGCATCAGGACCTCCAGGTGCGGAAGCGGCTCGAAGATGAACTCGTCTAAGTGTGCTAAAGCGTTTGAGGACAAATCCAGGTGTTTCAGCCGCCTCACCTGCACAAAGGCCTCTGGGAACAGGAGGAATAGGCCATTGTGACTTAGCAGGAGTGTGTGCAGCCTACTGAGCCGCACAGTCGTCCAGTCCGAGCGCAGACGGGTAATGGTGTTGAAGCTGAGGTCCAGCAGGGCAGCGTAGTGGGGCAGTGGGGCAGGGGGGCTTGAGAGGTTTCTCTGGGAGCAGCTGATTATCTCACTGGCACAGATGCAAGAGCTCGGGCAGATGGAGGCTGTTGACGGAGAAACAGATATCAGTAACAGGACCATTACTGTCATACACACTGTCCCATTTATACACCATCTTCCAGTTATGACTTCATCAGTCGCTCCAGTCAAACATCCAGCAGGGGGCAGTGTAGGTACTGTCTGGCTCTTTTCTCCACAGTTGTCCATATCTAACAGAAAAATGACACAACTGATCAGTCATATTAGAGCCGTTTCTCTGTTACTCCTACTAATACTCCTTCTATTACTCCTACTTTTTCTCCACCTACTACTACTACTACTATATTTCTACTGCTACAACAAATACTCCCATTCCTTTTATTACTCCTACCATTACTACTTTCAATAGTCTTACTAATACTACTACTACTACTTCTACTTCAGTTACTCCTACTGTTACTCCTACTACTCTTTAGAGTTTAGAATGTCTTTATTGTCATTGTACTAGTTCAATGAAATTGAAAGTGAAAAATTTTAATTAAAGTGTTTTTTGCTGCTGCCCCTGATAAAATTATTCTCCATATGCAAGTTTTGTTAAGTTATAGAGACTGTTGTAGATTAAAAACTAGGCAGCAACAGCTTAGCAACCAAGCAACAGGCATACTGTAGCAACAGCCTACCAACAACTTAACAACCTCATTAGCAAGTGGCTGGTAATTGGTTGCAAGGCTGTTGTTATGTGGTTGCTGGGCTGTTGCTGTGTGGTTGCTAAGCAGTTGATATGGGGTTACTACATAGTTGCTAGGCTGTTGCCATGTGGTTGATATGTAGTTGATAAATGCTTGCTCTGTGGTTACTAGGCTGTTGATATGTGGTTGCTATATAGTTGCTAGGCTGTTGCTACATGTTTTGTTAAATAAGACAAAGTGAAGACGAAAAATACACATGAGATAACAACGCTTTGCAATGTTCCACCATAACAAATAAATAAATAAATAAACTGTTGAAAATGTATGATCTACAAATACAAAAAAAATGAAAATAATCTTCTATAAATAATCTGCATTGTGACCCTAAATATATTGTACACAGTTCCTTTTGGCCCCCAAGAGCGCACTTCCACACACAGCAACTGGTCACCACTGACAATATACAGGGGTTGGCAATGAAACTGAAACACCTGTCATTTTAGTGTAGGAGGTTTCATGGCTAAATTGGACCAATCTGGTGGCCAATCTTCATTAATGTCACATTGCACCAGTAAGAGCTGAGTATGAAGGTTCAATCAGCAGGGTAAGAGCACAGTTTTGCTCAAAATATTGATATATATCAGGATGACAATGCACCAATACACACAGCAAGACTGGTGAAAGATTGGTTTGATGAACATGAAAGTGAAGTTGAACATCTCCCATGGCCTGCACAGTCACCAGATCTAAATATTATTGAGCCACTTTGAGGTGTTTTGGAGGAGCGAGTCAGGAAACGGTTTCCTCCACCAGCATCACGTAGTGACCTGACCACTATCCTGCAAGAAGAATGGCTTAAAATCCCTCTGACCACTGTGCAGGACTTGTATATGTCATTCCCAAGACGAACTGACGCTGTATTGGCCACAAAAGGAGGCCCAACACCTACTAATAAATTACTGTGGTCTAAAACCAGCTGTTTCACTTTCATTGTCTAACCCCTGTGTGTATATATATATATATATATGTATACACACACACACAAACACGCACACACACACAGATTAATACTGTAAAAGTCTTACCGTCTGTATGTTTGTCTGTCTGTACGTCTGTAGGTATGTCTGTCTCCTGGATGTGCATGTGTATTTAGAGGTGTAAAGTGAATTAATAATGTACACACACACACCTCTGCAGGTAATGTAACACTTGGTCACCTGACATAACCCACACCTACACTGATGGGTAAAGAGGTGAAGGTGAGACGGGTCAGATAAATCATTAATCAGACATTCTATCGCTTTATTAAACCTGACTTCTCATGTGTATGTATAGATCTGTGTCTATGTATGTGTGTATGTGTGTATATATATATTTATGTGTATAAATAATAATATTAATAATAATATAAAATAATAGATTTAGTTTAGGGAGCCCTTTTCATAAACAAAGCAAAGTGCTTTACATTTGAAGAGTAAAATATAATCATAAAAGTAAAGATACAAGAAAAGTAGAGAGGGAACAGAAAGAATGACATGGATTTAAGAATAAAAATTTAATAAAATCACAACTTTATTTGATATAAAAATGACTTTTCAGAAAAGAAGGAAGTAATACAAACAAAAATAAATTAATACAAATAAAACGCAGATAAAAAGTTGGTTAAAAAGGTTTTATATATATATATATATATATATATATATATATATATATACAGGGGTTGAACAATGAAAGTGAAACAGCTGGTTTTAGACCACAATAATTTATTAGTAGGTGTAGGGCCTCCTTTTGTGGCCAATACAGCGTCAGTTCGTCTTGG
>BRDA01076995.1:0-51690 GCA_036984385.1 Crenuchus spilurus | reverse complement strand
ATATATATATATATATATATATATATATATTAGTCATTAAAGAATTAAGCAATTAAGCAAGCATTTCCAGTCCTTAATTGCTTTTTCATGAAGCCAAACCTGAGTGTAAAATAAATACAGGAGCTATGCAGCTAATGACCAAATTCAAAACAAAGGACAATTACATCCAATTCAGGAACCAGTCAAGAAGCTTTATTTTAATCTTGCAGTTGTGTCTATGAGGAAAGCCCTGCTGCCTTTTTGTGCCAGTCTCTTTCTCTTTTTTGTAAGCTGTCAATGGCAGAGCCGCTGTCTGACTTTATGAGTGCAGAGCAGTCCCACTGGACTGGGAGTGGTAATTATGAGCAAGCAGAAGGGGCGTCTCACTTTGTCAGCCAAGCCGACAGGTCTAGAATCGGTCAGCCACTGTAATTGGAGATTTTCTGAGTCAGCCACAGGTGCATATTAAAGTGAAATGGATTAAACACGGCGATGGTATCAGTGGAAATGACCACAGTGAAAAAAGAGCTGTAGAACTGAGAAAGGGAAAGACTTAAAGACATGGATGAGTCTGTCTAATGGGGCTAGTATTGCGATTGTATTGCTACAATATGCTGCACATTACAAATGCGTTGGTTGAATCAATAATGTATTATGGTTGAGATTATCATTGCATATACAGTAGTAGAAACATTGTAATTGGTTAGTGAGCTCATTATTACAGCCTTATGTGGTATCAGTATTGTAAAATGTCATATTAACAATAACATTTGACAAATTATACATCCAACACTAAAGTATAGGTTCACTTTTGTATCAAAAATGAAGTGAAAAGTATAGTCACCATTGGCTTATTATTATTATTGTCCTACATCAGGTTTGCTTATGCTCTGATTGTGAAGCTGTCACTGTTTGCTCCAGATTGAAGGCCACCAATGGATTGTGTGATGTTTCAACCACTGTGCTCATTTTGTTCCTGTCATTTGTATTTCAATACCCAACCACAGTGTTGTCTAATCTAAAAGTCAAATGAGACATGGCACCATAGCAACATTCAGTGTGATGATAATTACTATTTGATTACTAGTTTTTTAAATCTAAAATCTTCAGTTCCTGAAAGAAGACCCCCTTCACAGTTTATAAGCAGCTTCATTGAGAATTTAGGATGCTTTTCCAACAGACTTTATTAAGATCCACATATGCTGAGACTTTGACACCTTCAAAGATACTTCAAGAAGTTATTTATACTTGACTTTAAAAAACATATTTTAGCCATTTTCTGTCCAGGTTAGAGGTGGGTAATATAGAATTTATAGGACGATATTTCTTTTTACAATGTTTTATTCTATAGATGAAATATAGCATTTTCAGAGATTTATAGCTACACCATGGAGACACGTTAGGTAGAAAATGTTGATATTTTTCCTCAGATGGTATGTTGGACACTGTAGGAAACCTTCAACAGAGAATGTTATGAACTGGCAATTACCTTTGAAGCATCATTATCAATTTATTTGTCAGTTATCGCCAATATCTGATTGTATTGCCTTATCACTAAGGCCTTTTGCAGTTTGTTCATGCTTTTGCTAAAATCCATTTTTTGTTTCAGGATCTCAGAGCAAGCCTGCTTCATGTGTAGCACCATGCTGACCCAGGTGCTGGTTTGTCCTCTCTGAGAGAGTAAAGCGAGAGCAAAAGATAAGTGAGGTGGAAGTAGTGATACTGAGGAATAACTCCAAGAAAAGGTTAAATTTTATACCTACTGGATTTGAAAGGTGTGAAGGATGATGAGCTCCATTTTTGCAAAGTTGGACCCCAGAAGAATCGAATGGGAGTCGTCCTGGTATGGCCTTCACTCCCGAATTTTGCGGACCAAACCGGTGGACTCCATGCAGGAGGGTGCAGGAGATTTGCACGGCACCAGACTGGCTCAGGTTCTGACCACTGTGGACCTGGTCTCTTTGGGCGTGGGCAGCTGCGTGGGAACTGGCATGTATGTAGTGGCTGGACTTGTTGCCAAGGAAATGGCTGGACCTGGAGTGATCATATCTTTCATCATTGCTGCTGTGGCATCCATTCTGTCAGGTTAGACATCACTTTTTATCACCTTAAACTGCAACTAAACAAACCTGTATGCCTTCTGTGGTCACTTTCACTCAGAGTGTCATAGACCTCTGTACTCAGTGACATTCTAAAGAAATTCCAGATCTGTCCCTTTTTGCTGTATGGAAAAATATCAAAATATCAAATATAACTTGCCATGTAGTAAACAAAACTCAATACACCTCTAAATATCACTGGATCCTATGAATAAAATGTCTATTAAGTGGACTAATATGAACATTGCTACACATAAATTAACACTGCTGTGCAATTTATTGACACTAACTGACAACCTCACCTTGATACCCAGCACCATGCAACCTCATTTTATTGTGTAGCAGCATTAGCCAATATGTAGCATGGATATATTTGTATTTCAGCTATGTAAGGATATTCAGTGAATCCTGCAGTATTCAAGAGAAGATGTACACAGAACAAAATGTATCAGCTTTGGACCACTTTTATTAACTATAATGTTGACTGTTGAATGCTTAAGCGATTATATGTTTTTTGGCTTTGTTTTGTAATTTGAATATGCTAATGTTGGGTAACCTGGGATCAAAATTCAAACAAAATCCGGCCATTGGATGGTTGTTCGTTTTGGGCTTATCCACAATGTACAGATTGCCAGTCTGGCTGTGCTGAGGACTATAAAATGACACACAAACAATTTTTTAACCCAACCCCCCCCAATATAGTAGTAGCCAATTTGCTAGGACTCTCCCAATCACTTGTCATGTCCCTGACTCTAAGAGGGTGAAGACTAGCACATACCTCCTCTGAAACACATGTCATCAGCCACTGTCTCTTTTTTGAACTCCTGCTGATACATAGGCTCTGGGCATCCAACGTACTTGGAGGAAAGACACCTGAGTCAGCCAAAGTTGCATGGTAGTAGTGATGGAAAGATAGAGCAGTCTACCCACACAGAGAGAGCTCGGCCAGTTTTGCTCTTTCAGGGCTCCAGCTGTTGATGGCATGCAGAATGACTTGGGATTCAAATGTCTTAAATTTCTTGTCCTCTTAATGTGTTTGAGACATCAATTGTGTGCCTACTTTGAAGAATTTGAAATCTAAAATATATTTTGGTTTGTTTAACACTTTAAAGTTTACTACATGATTCCTTATGTGTTCCTTCATAGTCTGGATGACTTCACTGTTAATTTACAATGTAGGAAAAAAAGGAAAAAAATTAAACATTGAATGAGAAAGTGTGTCCAAACTTTTGACTGGTACTGTACACAATAGAGATGACATACACTAGGAGTCAATGAGGACTCTAATCACAGTGCCTAAGGAGCAAAAAGTTACATGCCTTTCTCATGGGCATTTCATTCATGTCCTATTCACTAGGATGGCACAACCTGGCACAAGGTTGGTTCCCAAATCACAAGCCCATGGCAGCCCCCACAATGTCAGATTGATGTATCATATGGATATTATAAAGTGCTGTAATTTTTTGCCATTTTACACAAATTTTTTAATGATTGACATCATTGACTAATGAACTCTGATGACTTATCGTTGAAGCCATAAAAAAGTCCATATTTCATGTTACCAGATCCTTTATAACAGTTACTGAATGTGTCCTAAGAATGAATGAATAATAAAAAAAGCAGTTCAAAGGGTTAAAAGTCTTTTCTCTTAGCATTTCAAACTCATTGCTCTTCTGTATGATGTGGGGGATGTGTCTGTCAGAGCCTAGATAACTTCTAATTTGTCCTTATCTCCTTTTCATTCGTGTGAGGAAACCCTGAGGGAGCACCTATCTGTCATTATGGCTGGCTTTTCTGTGGCTTTCTCACTTTATCTGATCCAGACTCTCGCCTGTCATTCTGAAAGGGCTTCCTCAGTTCCTCAGGGTCATTTTTGGCTTGTTTGTGTTTCATGAAGTTATTTATTTGTGGACCCAGTTGTTATATCTTCTGTTAAGTGTCTTCCAGTGTAACATGTTTAAAGACTTAAACTTTAAGGGTCTGTATATTAGTTCACACTTCAGTCATATGCCAATGTTTGTGCATCTCTGGTTAAATGACTTATTTTAAATGACTTCTGCACACTTTAAGGCATATTTACTGTTTGTTTGATGACTGTAACGTACTGTGGAAAAACATGTGACTTGTGCAAAATCTATGGCTTTTATGCTTTATTTTTTCCAGTGAGTTAAATTTGTAATACAGTGTAACCTCAGCTCTTATCATTAATCTGTTCTAAAGTGCCTGATGATAAGCAAAACTAACAATAACTGAAGCAATATTTTCCATAAGAAATTATGTAAATCCAATTAATCTGTTTCAGGCACTCCAAAATATTAACAAAACATACACTTTATATAGAATAACTAGTTTTACATACAGAACACAGTGAGAAATAAATTAAAAAGACTAATGAAATGGATAAGTGAACATTTAACATCACTCTTACTGGTTTATGCTCTGTTTCAGAGTATGTCGGTGTGATCCAGTCACAGCCTTTGTTTTGTACACCCGTTCTTGAGGTTCTCAGCTGCTATTTGTTTTCACACACATTTTCAGATGGTAGTTATCAAAGAGAAACAATGAGAAACAAAGCCCGAATGAATAACGTGTGGATGGATGCTTTGTTTTTGCAAAATTAGCGGCAAGTCACATGGGCACACCGACAAAATTTTTACTTGAAAAAAGTCAATAACTGAATTTTATACGATAACCTGAGCAAACAATAACTGAGGTTTCACTGTCAATAGGAACTGTGTAAACTGCAGCGAAATACCATATTGTCAATTTGTTTCCTGTAGAGAAATGTATTATTTTCAACCAAGAAAACATGTAATTTGGCCATGAGTGTCCAAAATAGCATACAGGTGTACATATACAATACCCCTCTTCTTAGACTAGACTCTACACAGCACACTTTCAATTTAGAATTTTTTTCTCTCCATTTGAAGACTTTGATCAAATCTGCAAATGCCGCTGCTCCATATACTCAGTCTTCTATGGTAAACGAGTGAGAGGACAGTAGATGTTTCTCAATGCAAAGTACACCATGTTTGGACTATTGTACAGATTTGAAAATTTTGATTCTCAAGTACAAACTCCTGAAGATGGATTATACTGTACAATCATTCTGCAGTTGTACCATCAGCTTACGTGATGATGTCACCATCTCAGTGATAAGAAAAAAGGGAAATTATTGTTGTCAATGCTGGATTAAAGAACAAATCATAGATTTATGTAATGAAGCCAAAGATGTTCCCACGTCACACAAAATTTAATATATCTCATGTTACCACTACTGACCAATCAGAGCAAATTTCAAACAGAGTGCCCAGTCAGCAGACTTAACTGAAGAGACAAGCTGGCTGGCTGTCCTGCTAGCAGTTAGCGGTCAGGTTTGGTGTCTCCCACAAGTTGTTGCCATTGAGTTTACAGCTTGTTTTTTTTCCACAGGAAGATTATTGCATATTTTGCACAATACTTCATGGATACACTAGAAGTTATTAGTTTATAGGCAAACTCCATAAACACTATTAATCACTAGAATAGGAGATAGTAGTCCATAAACCACTGTAATAAACACTATTAAATGCTAGAATAGGAGATATTTGTAACGTATGATATTTTCCTACGTCCCATGATGAATTGCATGAAATATGTGCTAAATGTCTGGTGGAGAGTAAACAGTTGTACTTTTTAAGGCTTTAAGTACTTGTGGAATATATTATAGTATCGAAAGCAGTAGTGTAATGTAATAATTATTGTTAATTATTTTTTAAACCAAATTTTAAAATGGGCCTTTTTGTGGAGACACCATTAGAAAATATGAGTTAGCATTATGCATAAACATCTAGTTATTTACTGATGTTTAATTGAGGAGGTAAATCAAGTAATAAAGTTTGATTTCTCTAAACATTGTAACAGCTTTAGATACTTACATAGTTGTTACCAAATACATCATATGAGTTAAGATAAAATACATTTTTGAACAATACTCTTCTCCTCAGGAGTATGCTATGCTGAGTTTGGGGTGCGAGTGCCAAAGACCACTGGCTCGGCGTACACCTACAGCTATGTGACAGTGGGGGAGTTTGTGGCATTCTTTATAGGGTGGAACCTCATTCTGGAGTATCTGATTGGTACAGCAGCAGGAGCCAGTGCTCTTAGCAGCATGTTCGACTCCCTAGCCAACCACACCATCAGCCGATATATGATCAACCACCTCGGCACTCTCAACGGCCTCGGTGAGTGAGCTTAACGTGTTCCATGCTCAGAGTAACCTGATATGCTGTTACTCAACACATCAATTTCTGACCTGTCAGTTGTTACTGTTCAGCGAGGTCATTTGTATGTAAACAGTCACTGTATATGATGAACACTTGATGAATCACATGTTTCAGGTTTTCTGTTTCATGCGTCTTTCATTTTAAGAGTTATTACTCTAGCTATCAATTATTCAGTATCTACTGTGAAACTAATATGTAAGCTATGTGTCCAGTTTCCTGGATGAAGATTAAGCCTAGCCCTACATTGTACAGTATTTTCCATTAAAAGGAAAATGTTGTCTAAGATTAGAATTATAGAATTATTACCTGTCCAAGAGACTGTCCATTGAAGTTTACCAGGGTTGTCTAAGGTATTTTGAAAGTACTAGTATTAAGTAAGAAATAACCTCACTGTTACTAAACAATATAGATTTTTAACTCTTGTACTGTATTTTTAGGATTCACTGGGCTGAATAAAGGCCTCTGGAGTTTAAGTGGTTAATAATCAGAACCCGTTTGCAATGAAGTTTTTTCTACATGTGGTAGAGTTACAACTGTGTATTTGTCTGCATCTAAGGATTCTCTGCTTTACTCAGGCAAAGGAGAGGAGTCGTATCCTGACCTGCTGGCTCTGCTTATTGCTGTGGTGGTGACTGTCATTATAGCTTTAGGAGTGAAAAACTCTGTGAGCTTCAACAATGTTCTGAACATCATCAACTTGGTGGTGTGGGTGTTCATGGTGATCGCTGGACTCTTCTTCCTCTCTGGAGCCAACTGGGAGGATGGCAGATTCCTGCCCTATGGGTGGTCAGGGGTGAGAATGCCAAGTCAAAGTTTATTTATAATGTTTAAAAACAACAATATTGGTCAAAGTATGTATTTTTTGGTTTTGTTATAGTAGATTAAAATGATGTAATCTGTCGAGGTCATACCCAGAAATGACTTTTTTCATCGTAGCTAATGAGGTGTAGTTTAATTTACAGTTGCATATTATAAATCCCATAATAGAGTAACATCAACAAGACTACAGAAAGCAATGTGTAGACCACATTAACTTAGCTAACAGCTGAAGAACTTCTTGGTTAACTTATCAGATATTTATTTTTACAGGACAAAAATGATATATGCTAATCCTGATCTTTGAAATTACAGGGCTTGTATCATGGAAAAACTGAATTTTCTCACTTTTTTGATACAGTATTTAAATGCTGTGAAAGAACCATTGATCTTTCATTTTATATGGTTTGTATTTAAAAATAACACTGGGAAACTGGCCTGTTCATAACTCACAGTTTTTGTGATGCCAAAAACATTAACATAATCACATATACCTAAACATCTTTTGAGCTTTGCTAATTTACATTCAAGTATTTAAGTTTGGACTGCTTTTTGAATGAGCTGTAGTATTAGGCAGCCAATCAGCCAATCATTAACATACTTTTCTTTCTGAGGCATGAACGTAACAATTGTTAACTTTAATATTACACTCTAAATGTATATTGTTGGACAAAAATATATGTGGCTATTTTAACTCCATTGTTGTTTGTAGCAATTTTTTAAATGGGATTTTTAACATTGTGTGTGTGTGTGTGTGTGTGTGTGTGTGTGTGTAAAATTATGCAAATAAACAGTAATTGTGCATTAAAATTGTTAACTTAATTGCTTATTTACATAAAATCAATAAAATGTATTGAAACGCACTGAGGTGCACAAACTTTTGCACATGACTGTAATGTAAACAGGTTATCACAGTACTTCTCTTTGTTTTGCAGGTGATGCAGGGAGCTGCGACTTGTTTTTATGCCTTCATTGGGTTTGATATAATTGCCACTACAGGAGAGGAGGCAAAAAGCCCGAACACGTCCATCCCCTACGCCATCACTGCCTCACTCGTCACCTGTCTCACAGCATATGTCTCTGTTAGTAGCCTACTGCACTCAGACCTTAATGGAGCCCACTTATTTGCTCATTCATGACATTATCACCTAATCTGCCACTTATTCTTAGCACTTGGCAGCCTCTCCCATTGATACTTGCTTTACCATTGATTAAAGGAGAGTAATCTCTGGGGTTAATGGTTTTCACATAGACTTTAGCCTATTAATGTCTGCAGGAAGATGAAAAGAGGGAAGTGGAGGGACAAATTAAGGGAAAAAGCACCACAATATTAATTTTCCTATACATTGATGAATCATAGTTTAGTCTCTTGCATAATTTTTTATTTTATTTTTCCCCTAATTTCTCTGTTCAGCTTACACTGCACAGCATTTGATGCAAAAGGCTGCATGTCTCATAAACTCTTTCCTTTGCTTTAGTTAATCATTTGTATTCATTAGTCATAAAACAAAAAAGAATTAACTCTTACCTCTTGAACTTCTTGGCACTACCAGTGGTTCCAAATTTACATTCTCACTTCTAAGCCTTCTAACACATTGAGAAAAAAAGTGTACTGGCCTGTCTTCATCACATTTTTAAAGTGATGATATAAATTTATAATGCAGATCTGCTCCTTTCTCCTGGTAAACTGAATGTAGTGAACCTTTAAGCTGCACACTTGGATCTTAAGGACCATACAGGCTACATTTACACTGATTTAACATGATTTAGTGTGGGTACCCATAGTTGAAGTTTTGTTGATTTTCTAATTGATAGCACATCCTCAACACAGAACAGATATCTGTACATTTGAATGCACAGTACGAAACAACAAGTTTGCATTAAAATGTGCAGAACCTTGTTCTCTGTAGAGGATGTGTTAACTTAGAAAATCAACAAAACATTTAACCACTTTTTTGTCTCTGATATTGCTACATTTGATATTCAATTTTAGGTTTGCTCTTATATTTTGGTTCTTCTACCTCAGTGAATGAATAACAATACATTTGTTGTAGGTGAGTGTGATCCTCACACTGATGGTGCCCTATAACATGATAGACGGAGATGCTCCCCTAATGGAGATGTTTGCCGTGCATGGCTTCCTGGCAGGAAAGTATATTGTAGCTGTGGGGGCTATTGCTGGACTTACGGTCAGTTTGCTGGGCTCCCTCTTTCCTATGCCAAGAGTCATTTATGCCATGGCAGGTGATGGCCTGCTTTTTAGGTGAGTGAGTGCTTTTCGTATGAGCATCTGCATTTGTGTACACGATTTGTGTGTATAATAATTTTAAAATGATGCTAGCAGTGGTGACTTGTGAAAAATATTCTAGGTGGGGCTGTTTGAGCCATATTCGGCCAGTTTCCACAACTATCCCAATATCATTTAACACAAACTGAAGTCTGTGAAAAAGTCACTATTTAGTTGTTAAAAAAACAGACTAATAGTTACAACTAAGTCTGGTTCAGGAGCATGTACAATAAAATGAGCAAAAACACTATTTCATTTAGGCATTTCTAGAGACATGTATTACATGTTAATAACAACAGACATTCCAACTCCACCACTGTCCGACTGCTGTGGTGACAAATGAAGCACTTCAGGCAACAGATTGGAGGATGCTAATAGGCTAAATTTCTGTTGCTATGCGTGTATCTTGTGTCAGCATGTCAGTGATTGGCTGCTGTTTCTCAGACTGGCTGATATTTCTGTCATCTTAGAAGAGAGAGAGAATTAACCAGGAAGCTAATTTCCCACCAATATATTTAATATGTTATGTTATTCTGGTTGTTTAGCACATACATACTTAAAATATGTAGGTGTTGATTATTTTTACAATGTTTATAAAAGCAGCAAAAAAAAACAATTTCCCTCGTCCATGGCATCATAGTGCTATCTGTTGGTCTCTATTATTATTATTATTATTATTATTATTATTATTATTATTTTTATTTATTTATTTATTTTATTATTATATTATATTATTATTATTATTAATATATATTATTATTATTATTATTATTATTATTATTATTATTTATAATAATAATAATAATAATAATAATAATAATAACACAACAAACACCTAAAATGTCTTATAAGTGGTGAACACATCTCAAAGTAGACTAAATTGCAGACAGACCTATTATTTGTCATATAATTTCATATACTAATATACTAAAATCCTTTTGGTGTCTATGTTGTAATACAATAAAATATGTCTACATGTTATATAATATAGTATACTGCATCTATTATACAAATGATTAATGTAATTGTTTGAATAGCAACATAACATGTAGTGTATACTGGAATTTTAGCATCTGAAAAGCTTTTGTATGTGTGTATCAGGCTCCTGTCCCATGTGAGTCCACACACAGAGACTCCGGTGGTTGCATGTGCTGTGTCAGGGTTCCTGGCTTCTCTGCTGGCACTGCTGGTCAGCTTGAGGGACTTAATAGAGATGATGTCCATAGGCACATTACTGGCCTACACGCTGGTGTCTGTATGTGTACTTCTGCTCCGATACCAGCCTGAGGGTGACGGCTTCACCAGCATCTCTCCTGACGAGGTCAAGACCTGGAAGAGCAAAGAGGGCATCCTTGCAGACTGTGAGAGGGACGCTTACTCACCTGCCAGTGAAGGAGATGAGAGTGGCAATGCCTGGGGGTCCAAGAACCACCCGTCACAGAGAGATGACGAGATGCTGATTAGCAAATCTGACTCTGGAGGCTACCAATCAGAGAGCTCAGGATACGGGGTCAGTGAGAAAGGTCTGGACTCTGACGACTCAGACAATGCACTGACCTCTTTGTTAAAAAGGATCCTGGGTGCCAATTACTACACCTTGCGGACACGTCTAGGACTGCCTGAATCAGGAGCCCAGCCCACGCCTGCAACAGGACGTACCGTCACCTCCTGTGTCCTCTTTTTTTTTGTCCTGGCATTCCTGCTTTGGACACTCGTCATATACGGCCTTGACCGTGTCTCCGGTGGTGCCCGCTGGGCACTGGTCCCACTGGTGATGACCATCGTCATTCTAATGGCAATCCTGCTCATCATCATTCTACGACAGCCTGAAAGCCCCAAAAAATTGCCATACATGGCACCGTGCGTACCCTTCATACCCACGGCTGCCATACTAGTGAACATCTACCTAATGCTGAAGCTGTCCAGCATCACTTGGGTTCGCTTTGCTGTGTGGTGCTTTATAGGTATAACAACAAATTTAAACAATTTTCTACTTATTTAAATATAATTGCTCAGCAAAGACACTGTTGGGTGTTTACTTCTTTAGTCCTACACTGGATCTACAAGGTTAATGGAGCTAAAGTAATGGAAGCTTATTATAACCAGGTTAGCACAATGCATCTACTAGTGCATCTCCAAAAACAAGAATATCAAGTAAAAGTTAATTTGTGTTATTAATTTAACTCAAGAAGGTCAACTGTGATATATTTTATATTCATTACAAGTGACATATTTCAAGCCTTTATTGTTTTAATGTTGATGCTGTTTGACTAGTAATTTACTCAAAATGAAATATTCTTATAATTTGAGTGTTGATTTCTGAATTTCATAAGCTGTAAGCCAAACTAATCAACATAAAAAATGCTTGAAATGTCATTTTATGTGTAATGAATATATGTCAATTTACCTTTTTGAATTAAATTGTGAACACAAACTAACTTTTTTGACAATATAATTTTTTTTCTTTAGCACTGTATAACAATTCAGGCTTTAACATGGTTACTACTACAATTCTTAGTTATGTGGTTTACTAGTTTCTGTTTTTAGATAGCAGCTTGTCATAATGTCAGAAACCACATTAGCAAGTCTTTTTGAGATTACTTAACAATTTAATGGGGTTTTCAGGTAATTATATGATAATTTCAGCATGCAGTTTGTTAATCTGTTTGCTAAAAGGTTCCAATAGCTATGCTCATAGCTACATTAGCTTACTATCTTCAGTGCAAAGCTAAACACTGCCTGACTTTTGTGCAATTGTGATCATTCTGAGCCACTGTTTTAATTAACTGGATTTAAAAAGACTAGTCACTTTCACATTCACCTGTAATGAAACGTATGCCTCTCTTCTATCCTCACACAGGTCTCATGATCTACTTCGGCTATGGGATGTGGAACAGCTCTCTGGAGCTCAGTGCTCGAGAGGAGGAGGCTCATGCCAGCTCCTACCAGAGATATGACGCTGGAGTGGATGACAGCTTTACTGTGGATGATGACGTCCAACAGCAGGAGGATGGAGAAGAAGGTCAATACCAGGGCTGGGCTGCAGAGTCCAGGGGCTATCAATACCAGAATCAGTACCAGCAGCAAGACGATGAACACACAGCATCCCAAAATAGTCACAAATCCAGAGGCAGAGGTAGGACGAGGAAGGGTTTTGAGGAGCTGGTCAATGATGACACTGAATACACAGAGTGATGACTACACATGGGGTTTACCTAAAAGGCAACTAGTGGTGTGTCTCACAGCTGTTTCTTATGCCTGACAAAGTTTTTGTTGTTTTTAATGTGTTTTTATTTGCTTGAAATGTGCACTCATAAAATAGCTGGATATTTATTGTACTATGGATTAGTTTTACCGGGGAAATCACTGAAAGGTCTTTTTTGTATATTAATACTCCAGAAATTGTTACACTAGTAATGTTTTTCCCATCAACCTCTCTTCAAGCTTTAGACTTAAACAGGCTATTTTTTGTTGCTTTGCCTTTAAGATTCTGTTCTGATTGGCTCTTCTGTCCTTATAACTTGTTTTTTTGCACCTTACTGCACACATGAACTGTGTGAATGGCATGTTTTCAAAATTTTCAGTGTTTATAAAAGGGCTGCTGTGTACTCCCTTGTCCATCAGAGGGAGCTTATGGTCTGTCTAGGCGGAGCTTCGCTCATCATGGCCAACTGTTTGCATGTGCTATCTTCTCTGTAAAACACGAGCTTTCATTTTAAAACTCTCCTGGATTTTAAGCAACAAATGAGTTTGAATTTTCAACACTGCTTTTCGAGTTGTAACAGACATCAGATTAAGTTTGTGTGTCTGCCTTACCTCCTCGGCCTGCCTCGAGCCTTTCCTCCATTTTTCATTTTCACTCTGTTTACTTTGGAGCTTTTTTTCCAGGCTTGTGTGCTGCTTTTGTCTGAAGGGCCTTTAGTTTTCGCTCAGTCCTTTCTGTTTTTGCATCTGTTCTCAGGTATTTGGGCCACTATTGTTTGTTTGGGTGCTTCTCAAGCTTTTGTGTTCTTCAGAAGATCTTTAGCTTGTCTGCTCTGCACTTGGCTCCAGTTATAAGCTGGTGATATTACAATCCTGTTACAATTTACACATTACGTTAAATTATAATTTCATTTAAAAAGTAAAATGGGGGTTTCCACAGTATGGGCCTTTTAAATGACAGTATCAGTACCTCCCATAGTAAAACTAATCCAGCTCATATAGGGCTTATGATGATGTGCTTTGTATTTTCAGATGGATCTAATAGTAGGAGTGTGAAAGAGGCTGTTCACCAAACTAGTTTTATTGAGCCTTCAGTAGTGCCTTCCTTCCAATTTCCCAGTCAAAGTTATTCCAATGTCATGGATGGTCTCAGAAGCTTTTTTTTCATTGTGAGACTCTTAAAAATGAGTGTGTGTCTAAGTGTATTGGTGTGTGTGATAGTTTGCCAGTACGTAAAACTCATATCACACATTTTACAGCAACAATGCCACATAGCCCACATGAACAAAAAAAAACAATGCATGCTTTGTCTTTCATTATTTTACATAAAAAGAAAAGCAACAGTGTGTTAAAAGGTCTGCAGACATTTTTTGACAGATGCACTGAGTGGTCCACACTATCAACATTCATTCGGCTGTCTTGGTATTAAAGGTCAGTGTACAGAAATATTATGACTGGCATTTGCTGTGCACATAATACAAGCCTTTTCCAAATATCACGCAACATTGATATCAAGTTATTTCTATGGTGGTTTGCTGAATATTTATCTCGTGTGGTTCCCCCCCCCAACTGTTCAAACGTGTATGAAACTATTTATGTTTCGTCGATATATTTCAGCAATGCGCATAAATCCATTATAACTACAAATACACTGTGTGTAAATATACTTGGGTCCAGAGTGATTTTGTGGAACATTGTCTGATAAACATATCACTGTATTTAAAATAAAATGTTATGAAATGAATATATTTTACATGTTGAGTGCACCAGATTTTGACTTCAAAAGCACACAAATGTGAACGTACATTTCTGTGGCTGCATGACTAAAATAACACATTAGACATCCTGTAGCCTCTGCAGGCCTGATTAGATGAGACTTTATTCACAGGCAATTCTGCAGCATCACGCTAGACTGCCTTCTGAGCAATATTCCAATATCAAGAGGATAAAAATGATAGTTAATGAAATGTGAAGAGACATGGTAAAGACATGGTAAATGGCCCACATGTGAAGGACAGCTGTAGGAAAATGGTAAACCTGGGAGCATGCAGTGTGGGTGAATAATAGGACAAACTGACATTGCTGTAATGATGATTTACTTTGATACACAATTCTGAATCATTGGTCTTATTAACTATACAAACTGTTTTAGAAGTCACTATCACTATAAATTCAATACAAAATACTATTTTGTTGATCGTTTTAAAAAGCCAAATAGTACAAATGAGCACTAACAACTGCAGAACCTTTCAAAGATTCTAAACTAAGTAGAACAAGATAATAAAAGAAGTCTTAATTTAAAATACAAGCACTAGGGTTTGGTTTCCCAAACAGGGATTAAGCCTAGTCCTACACTATTTTTCTTTTAATTGAAAATCCCTTTTCAAAATTCTGTCTAGTCCAAGACTATGCTTAATCCTTGTTTTGGAGTTCTAGGAGGCTGGCCAAAAAATGCAGACCTAAGATAATGTTCCTTACTGTAAAATGTAAATTTTAAGCAATATGCTTTTTAATTTGGCTTCAGTCAGTCCTGCACTAATTGCATCTTTTAAGTAGATCTTTTTAGTATTTTTAACATGGCACTACTGCTTTGCTGGTGCATTCTGTCACATCCAACTTGGCTTATCTGCAGAAAAACAAAACATCACAATTCATTGTTGGCACTATGAAAATACAGTATAAAAGTATAAAGATACATTTGTGCCACCCTGCCCTCCTATAGCTTGCAGATTTCCTGCGGGATTTTGAGCAGGATGGACTGAAGAACTTCTGCAGGAAAAAACATGGTGAAGACACCTGGCCTCTGGCTTCCTGCCTGTCTGCTGTCTGTTTGACTGTATATCACATGCGCAGGTGTCTGGTGTTTTCTTACCAGAGAAGATTGAGATCCATATCAAAGAAATGTTACTTGGTGCGTGCAAGACTGTTGCAAATTACTTCAACTAACAGATGAACAAAGTGAAGAACAAAAAGGCTATGCATTATAGGGAGGACAAAGCGAGGAGAAATATTGAGGTTTGTGTTGAGTTTTCTTCTTGGCTTGATTTTCCAGGTCCATCTGAATTGAAATCTGATGTGTGTGTGTGTCTGTGAGTGAAAGATATTCCCCTCCTTCAAATGTGTTTGAAGTCCAGTCCAGTCCACATCTCTGCTATCAGACATGTGCACTTTTGGCATGGTTGTTTGTGGCCTGCACTGAGTTAGACAGGCCACTGTGTTTGGAGTAATAGAAGCGGTTCTCGTGTTGCTGAGCTGGGGCATCACTCCCTGAGGAGCATGCCATAACAGAGCCCCCTAGGAAGCAAAGGGCGGAGCCTAACCATCCAACATAGAGAGAGAAACCAAATGACATGAGGCCGTATTCATGATGAGCTCCGATTGGGAACCACACAGTAGACACTGTTCCACAGACAGCTGCAGAAAGAAAGAGCAAACTCAGAAGAAATATCCAAACAAACCTACATTATATGTCCACTCATCCAGTGTTTCTACTAAAATCAAGGGAATTACAATGGACTACTCTTCTGAGAAGGTTTTACACTATGTTAGAACATTACTGTGAGGATTTGATTGCATTCAGGCACAAGTGCATCAGTCTGGTACTCATGTTGGATGATTAGTTCTGGATCACAAACTCCATTTCATCCTAATGGTATGGGATGGAGCTCCATCACTCCACAGAGGGCTTGGAGAATATATAAGCTGTACATACAATTAAAACCTGTGAAAGTAATAGGCTCACCAGAAAGTAACTGAAATAGCTAACGTGAAGGATGCTTTTGAATATGTGGTATCGTATTACATTTTTACTAATTAAAAGTAGTCATATCCTGTCAAATTTGCATCACAAAATAATGTTTATATAAAGATATGTATTCATATGACAAAATGAAAAACAGCAGGTATACTGCAAACGTTTAATGAAGTCAAAGTGTTCCTGATAAGATATTTTTTCATACATTTTATAAGATTGATACTATGTTCAGGTATTTATAGATCCAGTTTCCGAGACCCAGATTAAGCCTGATCTTAGAATAAAAAGAATTACAAAAGTGCTGATTTACCACTGGCACTGCAATCTGGTCTAAGCTAAAGCAGAGTTTGGCAAGAAAATCTACACATTTTTCACCTTGTAGTGATTGCAACCCAAATGTAGAGAATCAGATAAGAGAGGGTTGGAGCTTCGTTCAATTTTGCACTGAAGATATGAGGCTAATGTAACTAAGAAGTAATGAACTTGTTAGTAAATAAATCATCAAAGTCCCAGCTAATAGAACATTCCCAAAACGTTAGCCAAGGTTACGTAAAGGTCTTCTCAAATGAACAAGGTCTTCTCAAAAGAAGGTGTTCTCAAATGAACAACATTGCTGATGTCACATTAGTAAAGTTATATATGTGTCATTATAAAAAAAATTATTTTAATGTTTTCTGATGTTGAATGTTTTTGAGAGAATTTTTTCAATTGAAGAAAAACAATCTCTCTCAATATTAAAACAACTGGATATTTTGACCATTAAAAGTTCAAGGAATAACATTCCCATAACAAAAACTGAACATTACGGGAATGATTTGATAATAAAAAATTATTAATTGGAGTAATATTTAGTAATAACATTTCTGACACTACATGGTACACTTATCAGCAAAATACACAGAACAGCTAATGACAGCCACAGCACTCATCTTTTTAATAGATAAACAGTACTGTATGACAGTGTCAGAGATAATGTTCAGGCACTAAACATGCCTTGGCTGATCTACTGAATTTAGGTAAGAGTTGTAAATTTGACATATCGTCAAACTATTCCTTTAAAGATTATTTCCAGGAAATGACTGCAGGAGGAAAGTGAGAAATGTGTCAGTATAACACGATGATTCTTTGACAGCTGACCATGACTGGCCCTTCCTACAGGATGGAGGAAATCTCTGGGTTCATTAAGGGAGAGTGATCCATCTGCTGTGACCAGGGCTATGACTAGTTTAAAGCCAGCCGTTGAAAGACGGTTCCAGAGAGGAAAAGGGGTTGGCATACAGATGGTGACTGACCCTCATCCTACATTTAGCTTCACTTGAGGAAACATCTAACTTCTAATTCTTGACCTTCTTAATTTAACTTCAGTTCAACTCTACAGTTGATGGGCTGATGTATAATAGATCATTTTCTAAATCAACAATGAGACTCAATTCATGAAGCACTTAAATAGCATTTTTCTCTGCACATTTTAATGCAGCTTATATTTATTTGCTGAATTTAAAACAGAAAAATAATAAAACTAAGATTTAATGTGCCATAACGTTTACACAGCACAGATTTTATGCTTTTTATTTTTCTAAAAACAGTTAAATCTTTACAATAAAAGTGTGTATTATTTGTAGAAACTGGGTTTGCTTATTTGTTTTAGGTTAAACATCAATAAAGCATTGTTTTAACCATTAAACTTTTGCAAACAACTATATGCAACTGTGGATTCACAGTTTTAGCCATCCTGGCAGCACTTCTGACAGCAGCAGGGCTGGTAAAAGACTGATCTTGGGTCAGATTCCTCCATTTTCATTAGGTCTTCATCACTAAAACTGATTTTAAGTTTTCACAAGTTGACTGTCTGAGATGTAGCATTCAGCTACACAAATTTTTGCTTATTTTTGACCTACTCTTTTAACCTATCTGCACTAAAACACACAAACACTAGTGAACACACACTAGGCTCCACATGAAGTGAGGGAAGCTCTATTCTCACCACGCAGGGAGCAGCTGGAGGCTAGGTGTCTTGCACTTCAAAGGTGTTGTTTTGGTTCAGGGGATCTTACCACTGATGTTACAGTCAGAAGGCTGACTCCATAACCACAAGTCCATGACGGCAACATACTACTACATACTCAAAGACTACTTCGTATGAGTGTTTAGTGCACATTTTGGACACACTCAGTGTCAGCAACATCACATCCTCACAACTCCAGTTCTAATCTAAATAAGCTAATTTTAGGCTCTTTTTTGTCTTGACTGATTGACTACATCTGAGGTCACTGGAATAGAAAGTTGTGTACATTTTATTTGTGAACAATTTCTTTAAAAACTCACCCATAATGAGCATGAGTGCTCCACTGAGCATTGCACGCTTCCGTTTGGTTCCCACGCGCTCGTCATTCAGAGTGACGCAGGGCGCCGCCACCAGTGCGAGCAGAGTGGAGGGCAAACCCAGCAGAGAGGCAGAGAGCATGAGTGCGCGTGCCACCTGCACATGCGCTGGACACACAAAAAATAACACTGGAGTCAGAGAAACAATTACACTGCATGTCCTAAAGTCTGCAAACACCTGCTCATACATACATTAAAGTTACTAAAAAATTGTAAAGTTACTCTTCATACATTAAAGTTACTAATAATGGCTTTCGTTCCTTTAATACAGTAACAGTCTTTACTCTTCTGAGATGACTTTACATTAGAACACTATTGTGAAGATTTGATTGAATTCAGCGATGATAGTATTAGGGTGGTCAGGTACTGATGTTGGATGACTAGTACTGGATCACAAACACCACTCCAACTCATCCTAAATGTATACGATAGGGCTCCATCACTCCAGTGAGCACAGATCCAAATCTGACACTTGACACTGTACTTTCTTCAGTACAATCAGCCCAGCTGACTTCACTACGAGTAGCCAAAAGTGTATCAGAAATGATACAAACAGAATTTACAAACATGTTTGTGCCTTACAAATGATTAAATGTCTGATATTTCACTGATGGTTAAGATGCTAAAACAGAAGGTATGTCTTTTTCAGTGTTGCGGCGGGAACTTTGAAAGTTCACAACCCAAAACAAATTGTGGCAAATTTCAATGTAATGTAGAACCTGGGTCAGTGCTGAATTTGCATTGAATGCTGGGCCTTTCCATTCATTCTCATCAGCAAGTTCACCAACAGATAAATTTTTTAGTTTTCAAGTTGGAGCAACAACACATCTAGGAGCATTAACAAATTTTGGTAAATGCATTCTTGATTATTAAGCTGTGTCCAGAATGTTCCCCTAATCACTATACTCTACATTGTAAAATCTAAATCACTATAGAACACTATTCAGGGAGACAGAATTAGTGATGGTAGTGAACTACCTCATGCTTGTTTGCTCCTCTGAGAAGTTGTGCATGAATATTCAAACTAAACAATGTAATGCATTATGGGTATCTGGTATCTGCTAGGGTAAACTGGATGTACACTAATTGTTGTGCATTGTGGGGTTGTCTGTTTTTGGACAATAGTAAATAATGACAATGCAATACTAAAAGTGTTGTTAGTGTTATACTTATAATGTTAATTTGACACTGAACAGTTTTCACAGTGTACAGTTTTACACATATTAAAGCTGCTTTAAAACTGCTAGTGTTTTTACTCCTCTACCTCCCTTGATTTTAACAACAAAATTAGAAGTCTCTCAATACTACTGAGTGTCAACCCAACACCACAGGAGCACATTTAACACTGAAATATTTAACAGTAATTATTTTTGCTAATCCCTTAGATTCTTTTTCTTTTTTTTTTTTTTTTTTTTGGGGGGGGGGGTGCAACCAGCAAGACAGAAAACTTGACATGCAGGTGAGTGAGCAAATATTGATGTCTGACATCAATGGCATCACAACTGGCAATAATGACATCACAACAGTCTAATCCTGATGTATTGACTCCTGTTGGCCTCCTTACGTGTATCAACATTCTTCACTTGTTTACTGACAGTAACTCATACTCAATAAAACAAGGTAAAAATGAATGTAATGCAATACACTCTTAGCAATTTTTGCAAAACGATAAATTAATACATAATTCATCCAATGTGTTTACCTCATCCAACAAATGTTCACTTAAAGGCTAGGGCCTTGTCAGAGTCCCACTCTACTGATGATGCTTTTGTTCTGAGATATAAACTCTGTGTGCTTAACTGAAATGGCTGTATCATTAATGAGAACAGACTGTCAGAAATAAGCAGTAAAGGTTTGAAGCTTAATTAATTACACAAAATTGATTAATAAAACATATCAAGATATTCACTGGCACACACAGTCAGAACTATACTGAAGTAAAATACATGGAAATGAACTCTGATATATTTTCAAATGTGCCAATTAATCTCAATATTTTCATAGTGCAGAGAAGTGTCTGTGTCCTTGTATTTCTGCCTCTTGGGGACTGCAAGTCCTCATAATGATAGAAATGCATGTCTTATCTGTAAAAGTGGGAACATTTTGCTGGTCCTCACAAGAAAAGTGATATTTTCATTACAAACTTTTTTGGAAACATTAAAAGAGCAGCAGCACTGAACTTTGGTTACTAATCTTAAGTTTAGGTTTATTTTAACTCAGTATTACACAAGTGAATGGAATGTCTTCACTGGGATAGTACTACCAAAGTGTGTTTGTGAGTATATAACAGGTTTGTGCTATATTGTGGGGACCTAAACCTGTTTAAAAAGTCAGGTTATGGGGACCTTTCTTCCTTGCATAGACCACAAAGCTGGTCCCTTCAACGTAAGTAATTAAGTGCTAAGGTGAAGACATGTTTTTAGGTTAAGGTTATGGTTTTAGAGTTTGATTAAGTCTGTGTGATGTTCCCACAATTCACATAAACACGTGTCTGTGTGTGTTTGTGTGTGTGTCTTACCAGGCAGTGTGAGGATCTGGTTGAGCGCCTTGCAGTGGTACTGAGAGGTAGAGATGACGCACTCTGCCCATAAACCCTTGGAGTCCAGCTCGTCCATCTTCTTGCAGGTGTGTACCCCGTACTTACAGGTGAACACCCAGTCATTGGTGGAGGTGGCGATGATGAGCCCAACCCATCCAACACAGCTCAGAAAGAAGCCAGTGATGACACGGCAACTCTGAGACATATTACTGACTTCAGTAACCTTACCACAGTCGCCCCTTTATTTGTATAAAAGTCTGTTTCTTCTGTTAAAGTATCTGTGTTTACTTATTTTACTATCATTTTTCTGAACTTACAGTAAACCGGTCAACTCGGAGTAAAACAAAACGTTGATTTAGTAAAATGTGGGGTTTATAACGGACTCGTCCACCGCAGCCACGCCCCCTTTATAACTTTTAGCCAATCACAGGTGGAGGCATAATGAGGTACGATGGGCACGAGGTCAGGCAGCTTTGCTGAAGCGCTTACAGCTTTTCCGTCATCCTTCAATAAATCGCTGTAGTATGTTTTATTACCTCAAATAAAGTGAAAGTACACTGTACATACATTTAACTCTTAAATAAGATTAAATATCTCTTAACATAGCGTTTCTGTGGACAGCAGTTACAGCTACAACCACTTGGTCACGTGTCTGAGGGTCACACAGTACAATTGAACCTCGGTTTTCGTCATTAATATGCTCTAAAGTGCAAGATAACCAAAAACGAACGATAACTGAAGAAATAATGTAAATCCAATGAATCCCTTCCAGACACTCCAAAATATTAACAAAAATACATTTTATATAGAATATTTAGTAAGAAGTTTTATTTTAGACCACAGGTTTGTTAAAAGAGGATTAAAGACAGCCAAACTGCAGTTTCCATCCATTTGCAGAAAAACAGGACGCAGTGAAATTGAGAAACACTAGTTTAGACATGACTGTACTGGCCCACCTGATTATTATGCTCTGAACGTCAACGCCATCTAGCGACCAACTAGAGTTATGCATCAAAGTCTGAGACAAGAGCCTGACACAAAAATGGAATGAATGAAAGGAGTGAAGGGAAAACAGAATAAAAACAATGATAGAAATACGGAAACAAAAATATAATATATGACCAAATCACAATGGAACAGACATATTTCAATATGTACATATTATAAATATTAGACATGTACAAGGATATTTTAACACCCGACTGTCATGTACATGTCTTTTGTCTAGTCCAACCTTTTATAGGTTAATTGTAGTCAAAATATGTTGCATATTTGAAAGCGGTCAGTATTTTTTCAAATATATGGTACATATAATGCCATAAAAATAATATTTTAAAAGTTACTTACCTGGCAGGGGTGATGCCATGATCAACAAGGTGGCTCGTCCAAAGTGAGGTTCAGTCATTGCACTGGGACTGACCTTTGCGAATTCCCCAAACGTGGGAATCTCAACTGCATAATTTCTGTTAGTGGGGGACTGCGTTCGCGCTCTCCTCTGTAGTAAGTGGGGGCAGCCATGGACTAGTGGTAAGGATCTGGTCTTGTGGCCAGAAGGTTGCCCGATTCGATCCCCAGACAGGACATGACTGAAGTGCCCTTGAGCAAGGCACCTAACCCCCTAACTGCTCCCCGGGTGCCGGTGGATAAGGTCTGCCCACCGCTTCGGGCACAAATTCTCACAGCCTAGTGTGTTCACTAGTGTGTGTGTGTGTTTCACTGCACGAATGGGTTAAATGCGGAGGTCAAATACCGTTGTGTGAAAAATCACATTGGTTAAATTGGTTGATCTCAATCTTAACTCTTGTTCATAATTTAATTAAAAAAGGCAAACTCATTTCATATTCATTACACATAATGTGACATTTCAGGCTTCTTACAGCTTACAGCTCATGAACATCAGAAATTCAGAATCTCAAATTATGAGTTTAAGTAAATGCTCATGTACAGGGAACGAACAAACGAATACACACACACACACACACACACACACACAAATACATAACAGACTAATATATTCTACTTAGGGCATCAAAATAAGTTTATCGAATAGTTTAAAAGGCAGAAAACTGTAATGTCATACCTGCTTTGGCAAACCAGAAATTGTAACACAAAACCACAAACACAGAAAAATAGCTTCAAGGTTCAGTAACAAAATGTAGTTTGTTTAATTAAATAATCAAAAATGGCACAAGAAAGGTAATGTAACAATGACAAACAACACTTCGATGACACTATATAGTACAATGCCTACAGCAGTTTCATAAGGTCTCCATGTCAGAAAAGGCACCTTTGCTTGTACCTTGATTAGGTGAGACTGCGTTTAGGTACCATGTTGTTCTCTGGGCTGCGACATACTGTTGACATGTTTTGATTTTCACAGTTCAGCTGGAGCAAGAAGAGTCATAAAATTTCATTTAGCCTAAGTAATCCTGTCAGCATGTCAAATGTCATTTAAAAATGCTTAAAAATTTCAAATCGCTTGCATTTGATTTGCTAGAGCCTTAGAAGACAAATATATTAAATATTACAAATCCTTCACAAAACATTTGTATAGATTTATACACACAGAGCACTGCATTGTTATACATGTACACATATACAGTACAATAAGAAAATATCTACAATGGGACATGCTCACAATAATAGCACTTCCATTCTTTTCTAGCTTCTCCACAGACACCGGAAGTGATCCTTTCCTCGCAGTGAAAAATATAAACTTGACGACCCTGATTATGAGAACCCATACAAAAAGCAGACACAAACATTTCCCTCCTACTATGACTGTGTATAAATCTTGTATTATGCTCACGGAAAGAGACCATTATATTGCTATCATGCTTTCAGACAGAGGCTAAGGTTACTGGTAGGCTACTGTAATGTTATGCTAGCTCAGTTCAAGCAAATACACACAAGTTATCTCAACACGTTGACTTTATCGCGTAAATCTCTTAAGATTAAAGTGCACAAAATGGCTCTATTCTATTGGCAAGTGCTCTGATCGTCCACAAAGGGCAAACTTATCCTCTTGGGTCTCTCGTTCTTTCTCAGCCTTTCTCTTGTCTCTTTACCTTCCTCCCTCCTTCAGCGAGTTGATTCGGGCACAGATTTTGAGCGCTGGCCCTAGTTTGACATTCATGGCACTCATTAGGTGGTCTTCAGTGAGCAGCAGCAAAGCCTGTCCATCAATCTCCTGCGCTCGAAAAGATTCAGCAATGTCCTGACACCCTGTGAAGATCATATGGGGTTCACAATCAGTAAATTAACATAAAAACACAAAAACACAATACAAAGCATTAGTGCAAGACCCTAGAACAACGGAAGAAAGAAAAAAAAAAAAAGAATTAAAGAAAGAAAAAAATGTGGATGTAGAAGACTGAATGATCTTACCTGGTAAATTGGATATAAAGCTCCAGACCTGGTCTACAGTCCACTGTGCAGGTTTGGGTCGTGAGGAGAGGTCAGTGGGGGAGACTGGGTCTAATGGTGAAGTGGGAGCACTGGTGGTCTCGCCAGCGGTCTCTCTGACTCTTGTTTCTCGCTCACGTGTGCTCTGCTCTGTGTGTCTGCGCAGTCTTGTCTTCATAGGAGCAGCAGCTTCATCCTCACCATCCTGTGGGGGACGCTGCAGGATCCTCCACTGCTGTACAGCACCATGCTTTACCTGAAACACATCACAAACAATGCAATACCAAACCTTCCCTAGTCTTCCAGCTAGTGTTCGGGATGCAGACACAGTCTCTACTTTTAAATCAAGACTCAAAATCCACCTGTTCAGTTTAGCTTTTTGTAATTAACCTCTCCTTTCCAGTTACTGTCGTTACAGGACCTCATGAACATGAGGAATTGCGGAAATCTCAGACACTCTATTATATTGTGCCAACATGCTGGAGGTTTGATGGCGGCGATATGGATGGATACCTGTCTGGTCTGATGATGCTCTAATATCTATGTTCTTTCTGGTTTCCTTCCTTCCAGCCAGCTCGACCGGATGCCATCTCAATGCAAACATTCGCGTTTTCTACTGCACTCAGCCTAATTGTTTCTGTTTGCCGTTTGTTTTCTCTCTTTTCTGAGGAAATGGCCACTGAAGGTATTTGATGGCTGAATTCTCCTGCAGTCCGCAACTGACCACCTGGTCTGCTACACCTACTGCGGTCAATTCCTTCTGCTCCGGAGTGGGTTTTCCTGCAGTTGACACCAGACCTGCTGCTCACTTACATCTACTACTAGCAACAATCGGACTGAAGCTCTAATGGTACTTCATTTTAAATATGATACCCAATATAGATGCAATGATAACTATGATTAATATCATTATTGTTTTATACTACAGCACAATGTCTGACTTAACTAAGTATGTAAATCTCTATCAGTAGCTTGATCAGAGGAGGATGGATCCCCTTTGAGAGTCTGGTTCCTCCCAAGGTTTCTTCCTCCAGCCTTGAGGGAGTTTTTCCTTGCCACTGTTGCCTTCGGCTTGCTCACATCGGGCTTAGATTCAAATTGTTCGATAATAATTATGTAAAGCTGCTTTGTGACAACGCCCGTTGTAAAAAGTGCTATATAAATACATTTTCATTTTATTTTGATTTGATAACACATTGACCCTTCAGTCATACTCTAGTTGCAATGATGCATAGATTTTGGGATATGTTGTTTTTCTTTGGCATTGAATGAATCCGAGTACTGCCTGGAGTAAACTGTTTGAAACTGAGTTCTGACAGGTAATTTGACTGGACAAAACATTGTGTAAAGTATGACTGGGACTTGTAACTATACACACATCACTCTGCCTGTGTCTTCATCCCTAACACAGGCATGCTTAGTGTAACAGCACTCCCTCTCATATGTAACAATATAAATGGTAGTACAGGATCAGGGATGGGGACCACCAAGCTATTATGTGAAATAAACTTACTTATTATGTATATTATGTCAAATATATTTGCTCCGATGGATGGGTCACCAGTGCATTTGTATGATGTACACAATAGGCTTCAAATGCTATGACAAGAGTATAAAAATATTTTTTTTACAATTATAAGCAGAGTTTTAAACAGAATTTAGTGAGCAGCAGTGACCATTTTATTTTCAGATCAATACCAACCACAGAATTGCAGAACACTGATTTTGTTTGCAAGACATTATAGGGGGATGGATCAAACCCACAAAGCAGTTAATGAAGAGCTAAATCTAGATCTAAAGTTTGCTGTTCAAAGTGGCATTAAAATGTATAACTGTTCTGGTTTTGTGGACATGGATTGAACAAAGGATTAAGTCTAAGGATTAAGTCAGTGATTTATCATTAACAAGACTTCTCTTACTCTGAACATGTTACAGTTTTGTCAGGTAACCAATGTAGAGTTGACTGACCTGTTGGAAGTTTTCCTCCTCAATATCGTCCTCAGCGCCATTAAACTCTGACCGATGTCCCCCTTCACTCACACAGCGTCTCAGTGCACGGAAGCGTTTGGTGTAACTGAACCTGTAATACAGAATCATTGTCTATCAGTTCTCACATAAAAACACAGATGTGTTTCAGCACATGGCTTTACTCAGCACATTAACAGCATAAATGTTACTAAACCAGTAAATATGTTCTAATTACATAAATGATAAAACTGTAAATGATCAATTATAAACATATAAATCTACTAATTAAATAATTATGTAAACGCATTTGTGATGTCACAAAAATTGTGAAAGTATATAAAGAAAGTATAATACTGAGTTAGTTTGATGGACATACATTACGTGTAGTTTAGGACTGAATGATAATGTCATCGGTAATTTATATGGACACGTCTTTTAGTCAAATATCAAGTTTAATCTGGGCCCATATTCAAATATAGATCATACATAATGCAACATTTTTTAAACTCTCCACCCCCTGAAAATGGTTCCCTAGGAGAAAGCCTCAGAGTGCAACCTCTAACCACATCCTATCCTGGTCTGTAGATAAGAATATAAGGGTGTTAATGTTTTTTAATTCTCATAGTCTTAGAATCATAAATGGTTTTAAATCAGCTAATATTAAGATCACAAAATATACTTTAATTTAATAATATTAATGTATTAATCTCCTCAGAGTTAGTCTGTTAAATTTTATTATTTGTTCCTTTTGTAATGACTACAAAGTACAGTGGTAACCCTACTTACGAGCATCCCTACTAACAAGTATTCCAGGTAACAATCTCGGAATATTTTTGTTACAGTTAACAAGTAAAATTCCAAGTAACGAGTAGCCTAAATTAGTTCAAGTATGCCAACCGCTAGGGGCGCGGCGGTCGTAGCATCCCCTAGATGCTAGCGTAGAAGAAGAGGTCAGTCATTACCTTTGACCGCTGTCCAGTGAAAGTGCTAGTAAAAGCGACGCAAAGAAAGCAAAAGGTAGTGAACAAGAAAGTTAGATAAATTTGACTTTTACTTTTCATATGATAAGTGTAACCATGCCATACACGTACGCCCGTCCTCCTGTCCTCCTTAGCCGCCAGCCTACACGAGCACCGTCGGTCTCCATCTCTTTAGCTGCCAGCCTACACGAGCGACGTCGTCGTCTCGTAAATTTTTTAAAAAACCCATATAAACACATTATTTAGCATATTAAAGTATACTGTATATTGGCCGGCTGACATGGATTACTCAGTTTTACATGTATTCTTATGGGGAAAATGCATCCAGCTAACGAGCAAACCAGCTAACGAGCTCGGCTCCTGCACTGATTAAACTCGTAAGTAGAGTTACCACTGTAAAAGGAATTCTTAGAAAGAGTTGGTGTGGTCAGTTAACCATGCAAAGGCAACATATTAAACACATAAAAGCAGTGTTTTTACAGAAGATATCAAGGTTTTATATGCTGCAGTCAATAACCCCTTCAAATACTTTTGACAGATGCAATAAATTTCTCTGGAATTGTAAACACTGCAGACTTCAACCTGGCATAGTACAAAAGCCTGTGAATCAGGAAGGATTGCCATCATAAATCTTTCATCAAACTACTGTTTTCTGGCCCAATCACTTGGCACACTACTTGCTGTTTTCTGATCATGCACCTCACTGATCTGTTATTGAACTTTCTTTGGTCATTTACTACCTCTACAATCCTAAAGCAGAAAAGCTGGGACAGTTTATAAAATACAAATAAAAATTCTCTTATATGTTTCTTACATTTTTCCAAGACATTTCATGTTTTGTCCAGTTAGATTTTGCTGCTCTTCAAACACAACGGGTTGCTTTCCTTCTATATACCAATAACTGTGTGAAACAATTCCCTGTAAACAGCCTAGAGATGGAGAAGTGCTGAGTTTTCACACTGACAGAGAGACTTACCTCTTAGCGCAGGACTTTGAACAGAAGCGTTTAGAGCGGGGGAATGTTTGGGCAGTGCCTTTTCTTTTACAGAACTGACATTGCAGTACCAGCCTGTGCCCTACACCTACACCATCTAGAGAGAAAAGACAACGACCATCAAAACCCCAAAACTATATATACACTTCTTATACACCTTCAATGACTTTTTGCTTGCATTTATATAACTCACTTCAAACCTCAAACTTCATCAGCTTCCTCAGTAAGTAATCACTAACAGACATACTAAGGCTTCTGGTACATTAAGATGCACTGTTTTTGATAAAATTAGACAAAGATGGCTTCAGATGGCTGCATAATGACTTAGATATGCAGTTTGCACCATGGCAATTAGTGGGGCATTAGCTTCCATTATTTTAAAGCCTCATAACATCTGTGCAATACCAAGGCAACAAACAACAAAAATTGTTTGCTCAACATTTTATAAATAAAAGTGTAGCAGAGAAACTGGCAGTACATTAAGATGTTTTAAACAGTTGACAGATAATGCAAATATGCACAATTTCTTATTATTTGCTGAATTTAACATTCTGGAAAAAATAAAACATAAGTACACAGGTCACAATTTCTTTAGTTTTTTCTTTCAATATGTTAATTTCAGCCACTTAACAGGAAATGTGTATTAAAACTTACAAAACTTATTTTTTACTTGTCATTTAACCAGGGGTGCTCAAACTTTTGCACATATGTATCTGTATCACGTGCAGTAGGAGAATGATACTTGGTACGCACTGTTTGTGACAGCAGTCTCATCATCTGAGTCAGTCGAGTCGTCTGGGGGTTCTGATGTGGTGGGAAATAAGTCTGGTCCGCTCACACCATTCACCCCTGAGCTACAGTGAGGATCCACCATGAGAGAGGAGCGGCTCACCTGAAGAATTGGAATGGATAACATTAGGACTATAAAACACATGTGACTCAACTGCCCACAAAAAAATAAAGATTACATTACATTTAAAGCCCTATTCTACATTTTTCTTGCATTTTGTTTTTTTAATCTCTGAGGCCCATTTATGACATCTGATTGTTTTGATATAAAAACAGTCATAATACATGTATGCAGGACCATTCCCCAACCTCTTTATTTCTCAAAATTAAACAGATGTGTGCAAATTATCTCTTTTTTAACTGTTAGACCTGTATTGTGCCTCATTCAAACAGCACTCGGCCTGAAACATTTTAATGTGAAATGGGTTGAGCTAAACTCATACAAGCTAAATAAATGAGCATATGTAAATACACTACTTCTGTGACATCACAAAAACAATGACTTTGCAATGGACTGCTTTCGCAGCTGATATTGTCTTGGCACACATTTGGAAATGTTAACAATGTTTACATTGAAAATGATGTATTCTATGATATGGTCAGTTTAAAAATTATATTCTCAGGACATTTTTAAATGTAAAAAAATCTAATAAATCTATATATTTTCTTTTTTTCCCTATTGGATACTGTACTCAACTGTATAGTTTCACATTTTTACATTTGTAAATTATGTTTATGAAATGCCAAATTGCAAGACTGTTTCCTACTAAATTGTGACTATAACATAAGTGTCAAGACATTCAGGAGTAACATTCTGTTATATCTAGTAATCATAAGAGCATTTTATAAGTGTAGAACACTGATAATTCTACCCTGCACTATGTTTAGTCATAAGACCTGAGAATACCACTTAATCCACCTAATCGATAAGAAGTTCAATGCTGTGTACCGGAAATGGCTCCAGTCCTTCCTGAATGATGAAGCCCTCCACCAAGTGGGTGAGGATGACAGGCTTGGACGTTTCTGGACAGTGTTGTGTTTCTGTTGGTCCTGTGTGGCTGGAGGAGGGCCGCTGGGCAGGCTGCCTGTCCAACACAGCCGGAAATTTAGGAGGAGAGCTGCAGCTGGCAGGGGACGCATCTGACGGTCGTATCACAGAGGACTGGACTGGTGACAGGTCAGAGGATAAACTGGATATGGCTAGAAAGATGAAGATAACAGTGAGGAAAAAAATCCTTTAATAGGCATTACAACAAGATGAGAAAATCAGTAAAATTTCTGATTATAGCTTTCAATCAAAACCACATTTTTAAGTTGAAGAGGAGAAGTGATTTGATATTTTTAAAGTTATTGTTACAGTCCTGTTTTGCAGAGGGGAAAACAATTTTGTCACGTTAATTGAAACAAATGAGAAAAATCTTAAAAAGTGTTAAATTCAGTAAACTCTTATACAGGGCCATGCAGAGACCTTTGGAGGGGCAGGTGCTCAAAGTCAAAAGGGGGCACATGGAGCACAAATTTGAAACACCATACAGAAACATACCTTACAATATAACCAGTTGATTCATAAAAAACGGAAGGTTATAAAAGTTACGTATTTTATATTTATGCAAATTATATTTGATTTGTGTGTATACAAATGTTATAAACAAGTTCTGATTTGTTTAAATGAGAGGTTGAGAAAATCACAATTCAAATTCTAATTATTATTGTTGTATTTATACTAATGTAGTCCAAAATTATGTGAATAAGCATGTACACTGCATAGTTTTAGTGAAATAACCTATGCCTCATTGCCTCTGGAAATATACATGTAGGAAAAACACTGCAACTCACTTGACAGTAAAATTATACATATAATTATAATATATAATATACATATCAATTATACATCTCTCTGATGCACTTTGCCCATGACAAAAGAAACATATAGAAACAAAAAGAAGCCAGCCATACAGGCATACAGACACACTTTTCCCCCTCAGCATGCTGTGTGCTTAATTAACAGCTATAACTTATGAGAGTGTGTGCAGAGTCAGACACACACAGGATGTTGCTCACTTCACTAACTTCATCAGTCATCTTGCAAGAATTACACCGTGGTGTGCACAAATACCACTGCAAAACCTCCTCACTGGACCGTCAGTTGTATGGCGTCAAAAAGCTCAGCTTAAGCGTAAACGTAAAACAGGTATTGTAAACGTATGTTTTAAGTATCATAAACATAAATGTAAATCTGTAAATTAAACTGTAAAATTGTAAATTAAAAACAATCATAAACAAAAAATACTGGTTGTAAATGTAATACTTACATTTTCGCTTCTCATTTTTATTTTCACCTCACAAGTTATGTTTACCATTCACAAATTATGGTTATGATACATTTATTTTTGACCCTTTTTTGATGGGGGTGGGGCTCAATGCTCATTGGCTAGAGGGACAGGATATTATGACATCACTTCAGCCAAAAACAAACCCCACAAAATGAGAGGGTGTCACTAACCGTTCCGTTCACCCTGCCTGATTTGTACCGCGCATGCGTATAAGCACGTCATTTCTGGATAAAATTTTACGAATTGCATTAAATCAGAGTCCTTTTTGGTGAAGGATGAGAACTTTTGAACTTTGCAAGATTACTTACTAAAGGGTGGACTTACATAGACAGTGGGGAGCAGATCTCCGTTAAGCATCAGTAGGGTTGCCAGGTCTCTACTATCTTTTAACTCCTTATGGTCTTAACAGTACAGTAATATGCTCAAAATGTCTGTGTTACTATAAGTGTTTTTATGGCTATGACTGTGGTGTACACAAGGAGTTAAATGGCAGTGAACAACTGAGTGTGAAAAGCATTGGGGTAGACTTACTAGTATTATATCTTATTGGAATGGGATCTGAACATATAGATTTAGAGTAGCAAAAAGGGAATATTTTAAATGCGAAGAAAACAATAAGGGAGGTATGTTCTTCTTACATTATATTTACTACTACTACTACTTCTACAAATAATAATTATTATTATTATATAACAATAATATCTGTGATTGGACGCTCTAGAGTTTAGGCTGGTGGTTGTATAGGGAGGGCGCTTTATACGTCGGAATGGAGATTTTTGGGGACCTGGCAACCCTGCTGCTGCTGCTTGCAGATCTGCTTCCCACCATCTATGCAAGTCCGTCTATGTAAGTCCAATCTTTAGTAAGTTAACCTGCAAAGTGTGAAAAACACAAATTATTTCTTTTGAACAAACAATTAAACATAAATGTATTAAAACGATAAAATGCAAAAGTTCTCATCCTTCAACAAAAACGACTCTGATTTAATGCAATTCATAACACTTTGGGGTTTCTTTTCAGCTGAAGTAATTTCTGAATGGTAAACGTAACTTGTGAAGTGAAAAATAAAAATGAGAAGCGAAAGTGTAAGTATTAGATTTACAGCCAGTACAATACTTAAAACTCATGTTTGCAATATCTGTTTTTGAAACAGAAAGTGAAAGTGCGAAAAGGGCAGGTGCTCCAGCACCCTCCGCCTCCCCCCTCTGCATGTGCCTGTTCTCATATTTGTAATATCATGTAATTACATTCTTAACAAAGAATGAAAATGCCTTACTTAACACAGTCTCATGACATTACTTAGTGAAATAGCAATTAACCTAACAGCTACAATGGCTGCAATGCTTGAGATTGTGCAGTGGATTGTTATACATTTTATGTATCATTACCTAAAACCCTTATTGTAAAGTGTGACCAACTAAAGATGGGGGACCTGTATAAAATGTTGGTTGAAAAAGTGTTCTAAAATGTCTGACTGGTAGTGTATTTTGGAGAATGGTTGAGGCTTTAACACAGACATTCTGGAAGTTGAAATGGATTAATTGAGCAGTTAAAGTGCTCTGTGTACCTGAATGATTGTCTGAGTGAGTAGACATGTCCTCACACAGGTCCTCTCGTTCAGCAGGTGATGCTACAACCAAAGCAGAGGGTGTCTCTGACTTCTGAGATAGTTTAGTCTGACTTTCGCTCTTTGAGTCATCAGTGCCGACTGACATCCTCTTACAGACCTGCAAGATACAGACACAAAAATCCTCAACACACACAGTAAACTATGCACAGACATATAGCAAGAAAATGCAACACTTCCTTAACATAACTGAATAAATATAAGGAATGCAAAAAAGGAAAAAAAAAACTGGAATGAGTTGGAAATAATCAGCATAAATTCTCATTACCATTTCTTATTCTCAATTCTTTATATATATGATCATTTGGAGTAGTCCTATTTTTCTTACAAAACAAAAGAGAGTTTAACAATCTTAGTCAACATCTTCAGCATCGTGTCTTTTGGGTGAAAACTTCAGTGAAATAATCTTTAGTCTTTTTTAGCTCAGAGGCAGAAATTCCTTCACATATCTTACACACATCCAGTTTAACTCACCATGGACTTGTCCACAGTTTCTCCAGTCTGTTGCGCTATCGTGGCACTCTGCACTGTTGGGTTTTGCTCCACACTTTTCGTTTTGTCTGTTGTGAGTTTGAGATCTTGAGGTAATTCCTCCATTCCTTCAGTCTGCTTCCTCTTCTCCTTTGAACTTTTCAGCTCCTTGGATGCATCCACTGTGTATGTGTACTTGGGGCTTTGGGAGGCGAGTGGAGATTGTGGAGGCACGGAGGAGGTGCTGCTGCTGGTGGATACGATGTGGAGAACAGGGGACGGAGGGGAAGCTCTCTGGGGGGAAGCCAGCCGTGGGGAGTTGGTGATGAGTTGGGGGGCTGGTATGTGTCTGGAAGGAGACAGCTGCACCAGCTGTGGGCTTGAAGTCTGTGGTGACTGAACAAGACACTCTGGTTTAGCAAGGACTGGTGAGACCAAAGGCTTTGACTGGATGTGATCGTGGGGAGGGGATACAGTGGCTGCTTTTGACTGGCCATTGGTGCTGCACTGGGCCGATGCAGAGGACAGCGCGATCCTCAGTAACTGTTTAGTAGCCAGTAAGGAGCCGCCTGGGGAAGAGGAGCTGAGAGGCAGGGTCATGGTGGGTGGTGTAAGGTGGGATCTGCTAGGAGTGGGGACTGTAATGGCCACAGGGGAAGCCTGCGCTGAACCACTCAATGAGGGCTGGGTGGACGGGCAACGCTTTAGCTCAGGCAGAGGCTTCTTTGGTGCAGTCAGAGAGGAACCAGGATGAGAATGCCTCTGAGGGAACGGGTGCTGAGGGATGCTGATCTGGCTATGGGGTCTCTTCAGGCTGCCACTGCTGTTGGTTGGGTTCTGTTTGGCCATGGCATGGGACTGGGCTGGGGCGTACAGGGCTGGGAACACAGTCATTTTGGAAAACACATAAACATTAAAGGAACACTAGATGTCAGCAAAAGCATAAATAAGTCAATTTTTTCCCATCAAAATACATCACAAAATCCTGCTCAAATTGCATTCAGGTCTCACATGCTAATCAATGAGTTTTAGGACACTGTATGATATAAATTATAAACAATACAACCTCATACATACAGCAGTCACTTCAGACAAGCCTATTTAAGACTTGAATGCAGTTTGATGTTTTAAAGATGTATTTTGACAGAAATGGCTGGTGGAAATAGTATCTGCCGTTGTAGTGTTTATTAACATTGTTAGCCTGGCAAATGATCAAATCTGAGGTAACTAGAAAATTGTGTAAAAATCATTTAATATTGTCTTTTATATCAAGCCTGATTGAGTCTACTTCATTTTCGGTGTTTTATGGGTGCATTAAAAATTAGACTGATTAATCACAGCAAATGTCATTTATTTAATATGAGCAAGCAGAAGTGGTGCTTCAAATTCCCCTACTGACATGCTGAAAAATGTTTTTGAATTTCTCATTACACAGTGTCAGCTCTTACATGAAGCTGTGGAATTCCCTGTTTTGCTTTTTATATTCAACTGTTTGGGTACAACATCATAGAAGAAAAATGATAAATCCATGTTCACTTCTACTCAAAGAATCACCTTCATCTTGTTTACAAAACAAGGTTTAATATACAGAGTCCACTATGCTGACATCATACAAAAACTTCAAAAGGTCTTCTCTTACAAAAACTTACCAAAGTAAAGCCACCTTGGAAGAACCATGTGCAATACTTTGTCAGGGTAAAGAGTATCACAGTATTACAATGGTAATATTACAGTAATACAAAAAACTCTATCAAAGTCATCCAAATAGTTATACTCCTATATTATATATAACATTGGATACAATGAAGCTTCCACATAAATAGATTCAGAAGTAAGATGAAGGTCAGGTTATGCCTGGTCCAAACACAAAATATGCAACATAGGCATTTCCACACAGTAATACAAGAGTAATATGATAACTAAGAAGTACTATGGTGTGAAATCACAGTTCTGAAAGTATTATAGTAACGTTATATACATATTTACAAAAGCAGCTTGGACAGGTGTAGCTGAGCTACACTTTGTGTTTACATCTACATATAGCACAATTGTTCTCAGACTCATGGATGTCTGTTAAGCATTTCATGATCTCTTTAATAAATCTGCTGTTTATTTATGTTTCTGTGGTTGAACTGGTCAAACAAGATTCCTCCACAATACCCTAAATCATACATTATTCTGAGTACGGTAGTTGTATAAAGTACAAGGCTCACTACAATGTACACTACACTAAGCTGTACTTTCACAACATATGGCTAATAGCCACAATGTTAGTTAACTAAAGGTTGAGTTTTGATAGGACAGACAAATGTGTAATTAGCTAACATTCATCACAACTAAAGTGATATTTCAAGTCTTTTTTGTTTTAGAGTTGGTCAGTATGGTTTATAATCATTTAATTTGGAGTTTATGTAAATTACTATTAAAAAAGGCTTAAAGTATGTCAAATTGCATGTAAGAAAAATATCATACGACAGTTTACATTTTTGAATTTTGAACACAAACTGACATTTTTTAAAAATGCACCAGGAATCATTACATGTTTGCTTAAAGAGTATCCTGAGACTTTAGCAAAGTAAACATAGAAAATCATGATTACCAAAACATCTTACATGTGACATACTGCATTTCAGATTATACTACAAATGGTTATCGTTTTGATCATACTGAATGCTGAAGTGACTTACATGGAGGTGGAACTGTAAGATGGCGTACAGGTGGAGCTTTGGGTGTCAGTGTAGGCAGCTGTGGTGTCGTCCCCTCTACCTTGGCAGGTGCCTCTTTTCCAGGGGCTGGTGGGACGGGCCTCAAAGTGAAAGTTGGCGCCCTTGGGCGTGACAGGGTGGGGGGCTGGCGTGGGGTAGCAGACTTAAGTGGGAGGTTCGGAGGGATGGTCAGAGTGCCGGGAGGAGGGGGACGGAGCGTTAAGCTCTGGAGCTGGAGTCAAGAGAGAGCACAAAAGATGCTGTACAATATATACACAGAGTGAACCTGACTCACTGTGATAAAAGACTGAATCTACAACATTACTATAAGTTAATGTCATGTCATAGTAATGTATACAGCATGTAATAATATCAAATAAAATGATTACACCTTGTGCATTTGCCTTGAAAGCAGCAAAAGAGAGAACTAACATACACTGGGATGATTTTAGACACAATCAAGTGAAGAGCTCACCTGGGAAGAGGGGAATCGGGGTGAAGAGGAGGAGGGAGAGGAGGAAGAAGAGGAGGAGAGGACAGGTGCATCAGGTCGCACTGCAGACGTTAGAATCAACTGCCAGAGCAGACATATAGAGATGAAGAAGATATGAGAGAGGAAAACATGGGTAAAGAGAAGCCTCTAGAAGCTAACAGAAGTGGAAGCTACTCAGTTCCCACATGTTGAGATGTTTCTGCGTGGGCCTGAGGGTGAGTTTCAGAAAGTGAGAGGCTTTTGATGTGGTAAAGAAGAACCTTTCCGTATAGAAAAACCTTTGAGCATGCACCAAGAGCAGGCCTTCACAGACTCTTAAGTATGAGCTTTTTAATTATGTGGTGAAAAACAACAGTAAGTGGTGTCAAATACATGTTACTAGTAAAAAGTTACGTTTTCAGGTCGCAGGGGCCGCACTGTCCTCTGTTTCTCTTCACTTGTAAAACAGGAAATCACTACACTATTGAGAAGTGTGGAAGAAATGGTTTACAAATAAGTGGCGTGAGGAAGTGCAGAGAGAGTGGGTGGAACAAACAAGCAAGCAGAGCTGTACACACTTCAGAAAGCTTTCAAATACTTCGGCCTCAGAAACCAAAATTTCCATCCACTTTCTGATGTCAGAATAAAGGCTACAAATCACCAGGGCTGAACCAAGCATGCTAACCTAAAACCCACTAACAGTTTTACAGTGGGCATGAGAGAGAGAGTGAGAGAGACAGAGAGAGACAGAGAGAGAGAGAGAGAGAGAGACAGAGACAGAGACAGAGACAGAGAGAGACAGAGACAGAGACAGAGACAGAGAGAGAGAGAGAGAGACAGAGAGAGAGACAGAGACAGAGACAGAGACAGACAGAGAGAGAGAGAGAGAGAGCGAGAGAGAGAGAAAAAGAAAGAAAGAGAGAGAGAAAGAAGAAAGAAAGAAAGACAGAAAGAAAGAAAGACAGAGAGAGAGAGAGAGAGAGAGAGAGAGAGAGATCCTTCTTACTTGTAATAGTGCTATATTGAACACATTTTATTTCACAGGACAACTTTTTATTCAAAATTTTGGTTTGTCCTATTAAATGAGCAAATGATGACTTTAAAACTGGAACTTTGGTGAGCAGAAAGTATTAAGAATATATTAGTTAATTAGCCTACAGTATGAAAAGGCTAATAAAAATAATGTCAGTCAATCCGCCTGTGAAGAAACTGTTAAAATGAAAAAACATGATGTTCTGCATACCATATGGACATCTCACATTAAAGAATGACAGTTAGCTAGCTTGTTTTGGAAATAGTTATGCTAACTGTAAATAGCAGAACATTGTGTGTAGAGTGAATTTGTTCCTTTTCTTCTGCACAATACGATCACATAATTGGAGATCAAGTGTTTAGCAGAAGAGCGGAGAAACTGTGATGTGCTATCGTACCATCTGAGCCCTCAGGAGCATCTGTGTCTGGCTGCAAGGGCTTTTGCCGAGGAGCAGGGTCTGGGGGGAGATCTTGCGCGCTGAGCCGGTGGGGCTGGAGCTCTGGCTGGCTCTGACCAGTGGCGGTGATCCTGGCATGCTGGGCACTGAGACCTGAGGGATAGTCAAGAAAGAGTTGAATGAGATCAACAGTGACAACAAGAGATTGACAGCCCACAACTCAACAAGCTTTGGACCTCACAACTCACTTATGTCCTCAGAAGGGACCGGATGATAAGAAATGTTCTTGAAATTAGTAGTACTTTACATATTACTTGGATACTGCAAAAATATTTTTAAAGAACTAATACAATTGAAATAATCTCACAACAAATTTTATATTTATAGACTTCTCACAGACTAGATAATGTGTTTAAGGACAGTTTGACTGGGAACTTAAAAAAGTACATGTATTTGTCTGTGTAGTCTAATAGACCATAATTAAAATCTGAATGTGGTTTGAGGAAAGCTATGGTGATGTCTTTTGTAAACAACATTAGCCTCACAGTTTTGGGTTTTAAACTATCAAAGCAAAAGTTTACCTCTAAACATGTATTGGCTAGTTGACTACATCTGGGGTAAGAAGAAAATTAGGTAAAAATGATTTCTGGGTTTTCTTTAAGATTGAAGTTGTATATTTAAAAGTACGGTACTGCTGTTTTTACCTTACTAGACAAAAACGTGCTAACTATAACTTACTACTGGATAACTGAAAATAAAAATGTTAACAGTACAATTATGATTGCGTTTTCAACTGCGGTACTAAATTAAAATGGATAAATCATCCCATCCTTACTGCTGAACATGAGTAAATGTGATTATCTTGTGGGAGGTAGGGAATTGCACTGGGGTCTAAGCGAACGTTGATTGTTATGCGATCATTTCACATGCAAATCAAACAGAACAGTGTTTGGCGTCTTCAAGAGAGGAAGATAAGGGAGAGGGTGATAACTGTTGGGCTCTACTGTTGCCACATACCGTTTTCTGAGTCTGCTGTGATGATGAAACAGCAGTTGAGAAGGCCGGAGCCAGCCTGTCCCCAAACAGATTGACCTGACAGGAAAAGACTGAAAATCACAATCCGCACAAACAAACACACCCCTTTGATCATGTCCAATTTGTTGCACGGAGGATGTAATGAAACAGATGGTGCGATCAAAGAGCTTAGAGGAAATGACAAAACAAAAAAAAAGTTAATGACTGTCCATCAAAGGTGTGCGCTGAAATCAATGAAGTGCCAACAGATTCAATAAACCTATTTAATGGCAATAGTGGGGCCAGGGCGGGCTGACTAGATGGATGGAAGGAAGTCCAAGTGATGTGAGCATTTGGAAAAATATCAAAATGAAGATGAGACAGGAATAGAGATGGTGAAAGTGTGGGGACTGTAGGAACAATGGAGAACACAATTCATATTACATAGGGAGCAACCACTGTATCCCAATGTTTTAAAATAAATGAAAAATTGACGTTCATTGTAAATAACTGCAGGGACAAAATTATGTTTCAGTGTCATTATATCCACCTCCCATAAATAAAACTTACATTTCAGCAGAAAAACTTTGCAAGTGCAACATAAAAGGGAGAAAACATAGGTAGGATGAATTTAATATATAATCGTTAACTTTAAAAACTAATGTGCTAATGAAATAGTTAGCTAGTTAAGGGCACCTGTGAGCTTGTGACAGGAAGGTTGCAGATTTGATCCTCTGATGTGTACAGCATGTGGTTTTACATTGTCTTGAAAAATGCATGGACATCTTCTTGAAGGTATAATTTGTTGCTCTAAAATCTCAATGCACTTATCTGCAGTAATGCTGCAATTACAGAAGTGTAAATCATTTTTGCTAAAGGTGCTGAACTTTTTGCTGATCGTTTTTCATGGATGGTCGTTTTTGTGTTTGGTCTGGAGCCCACAGCATCCATTTCTTCTTCTTAATAAAAAAAAAAAAGATCTGGAATACTGATTCATTTGGCTACTTTTCCACTGTGTGAAGGTCCATCACAGATGCCTCAGAACTCAGAGACATTGATGCTACTTCCGGACATGTTTAGCATAAGTTTTAAGTGACATTTGTGAATGTAACTGTGTGTTGTAAGTCTTGACAAAGGTTGCCGTGAGGTTGTTTTCATACACTGCATCTGTATCTCTAAAAATGTGTCTGTGTGAGTTTAGTTGTAGCCTTGAGTATAAAGCTAAAGTTAACTTCTTATTCAGCAGCGTCTTACTACAACTATCCATTTCACCTTGGCAGTAGCGGTATAAGATGCATATAAGAACTTGGTTGTGTGTGTGTGTGTGTGTGTGTGTGTGTGTGTGTGTGTGTGTGTGTGAGAGAGTGAGAGAGTGAGAGTGAGTGAGTGAGTGAGAGAGAGAGAGAGAGAGAGAGAGAGTGAGAGAGAATTTTAATTCTCAGTTCCACCTTAAATTAGGCAAGCTTAGGGTAAATTGCTCAGCAGTGTCTGACTGTAACTGCTGCACCATTTACAAATTTTAATGATGCTGGTGACTAATAAACTTCTTAAATCTTAAGCTTCATCTGTTGATTTTTCACTCAACAGAAGAGTTAATCTGATCAGTATGAACTGCTTGTTAAGACTTTGAGTGTGAGTTTGAGTCAGTATTACGCTGTTATACTGCTCTTAGCAGCTGAGAGAAAGAATAGCAAGTGTTCCCGAATTCGAGTTAGTGAATGATAGCACAGAAAGTAATGTTACTGAGAACAAAGCAGTAAATCAGAGAAATTAAACTTTATAATTTAAATGTTGTGACTGTTTGGTGAGCTCTCCTGTGTCTCTCTGCTCTCTGTGCTGAAAGGGGAGTAAGCAGTGCCTTGTGTACGTAAAACCTCCCTCCTTAAATCCTGTCTTTTGTTAGACAGGTCTAAAAAACACTTCAAACAGGCTTATCCGAGTACTAATCCCTGAGGTATTTTGACCGAAATATGTGACAGACATTTCATTTATATCCTTAGGCAAGTTAAAAGCGGTATGAGAACTTTAATATAGGGGGTCAGCAGTTGTAAGGCAGATGATGTTTAAAGATGAGAACATGGAGATTAGTGTGTACACCAAAATACTACCCAAAAAGATGATTCACATTATCACAATGCTGTTAATATTTCAACAAAACAATGATCGAACACAATGCATTAAGGACACACATTTTTAGAAAAGACGGAAGTAAATCCCATTATCTTGCAAAGTATTTGACCTGACCTGAATCCAACAGAGCACCTTTAGGTGATCTTAAAGCAAAAGGTAGTTTATAACCCCTCAAGCAAAGACCAACTTTAAAGAATAATCTACAGCAAAACATTCTTCCACAAATATGTTGAATTCGCCAAAGAGGTACAAGCAATTAACGCTGTATTCAGATTGGATTTGTTTATCGGGGGGATGTTTCAATCATTTTACACATCTCATCAATTTTGAAACTCCTGCATCTGGATGTCACTGAAATTACTACAGGACAAGTTAGTTTCTGATGAGTATTAAGGTTTTACAAACTGTATTCTTCACATGGTAAATGATCACAGTTCATTAGTACCTGTAGCTGTGATTATTATCCATCATTTAATAAGTCAGTATTATTCTTGTGTAATAAATGAGTATATCATCTTTCATATGGAGTTTAGGTTCTTTTACCTCCACATAATGCTTTCCCATGTAAAGCATGGACTTTCCATCCAGACCAAGTAGATTTTTATGTGACTGTTCAAAAGCTTTAATACTGTTAAGTTTGTGATTTGTCAAGGTTTTTGGTGGTCCCACACATTAAAAGATGACATATTGCTAGTAGCAACCAATCGTCTTTATTTTCCAGTGCAAGATGACACATTTGCTTATGGATGGAACTAAAATAATCAGACAAGCTCAGAGTTGACTAAAAACAAAAAAAAACAGTAAGTAATTCAGTTTGAAATTTTCTCATAGGACGAGGGGAAAAACACGAGACATAAAACATAAAAAAAATCAAAAAGGATCTCCTATGAAAAAAGAAGTTACCCCTGGACCTGATACACACACACACACACACACACACACACACACACACACACACACACACAGATGCTTGGTTCAAAAATAAAGAAATTCTAGTCAGTGGGTTTCTCTACAATGCAACGTTTGCCATTAAACCACTCTGAATTATTTTGTTCATCTCTGTGATTGTATTTTGCAGAAGTACTGAAACATTACTGGAATTCTAGGAAGTCCACATAAAAAAGCTTCAGACAGTTACCTGAACAACCTTCCTGTCTGTAGGTGGAGGTTGATTGTGGAAGGTGGTGACTGCAGTAAGTGCTGGGGTGCTTTTTGGAGTGCCATTGGACTGCTGAGAAGGGGTCACTGTAGAGGTGGTAGTGGAGGTGATGGTGGTGGTAGTTGTAGTGGTGGTGCTTGCGGCATTGGTGCTTGCACTCTTAGCAGGCTCTGGTTTAGTTTGTGGCTCCTTATCCATTGCTCCGCACTGTTTGGACACTGGAAGCTGAAATGAAGTAAAAGAAGTAATAAATCTGAATAAAAGCTCAAAATGAGAGTTAAAGTTTAAAAAATCAACTAAAAAATGTTTGGTAAAGCTTGCGTCTTTAATTTTGCAATAGAGTAGCCTTTTGGCAAAAAGTTAAACATAAAAAATTGCAATAGAGCTGCTAAGCTAATGTAGTACTGGAAATGTCACCAGTTGGCACTGCACAAAGTGAATGCTAAAAAATCATACACTTCCTTCAAACTGTGTCAAACTCTTAAGTAACCTCAAAAATGGAGTTAGCTATGTAACAAAGTATTACACATTAAAAGATAAATTCACCAGTAACTTTTGGCCTTTTTGTAGTTTGTATCTTTAACTTGATTTGATTTGTACATACATTTACTGCATTTAGCAGAAATATATACATTCATGTACATTTCCAACATTCTCCTTTAAATGGAAGCCCAGGGAGCGTAGCATTTAGCCTAACATAGCTTAAATGAATGTATAATAAACCAAATCTGCTGTCCATAAATATCCAATCCCCATAGTAGTAGGCCCATTGTTTAAATGGCTTTTATCAAATGAATATGCTTGGAATACTGATTTGTCAGGTGGGCTTCGACAGTGGGCTGGCAAATCTATTCATAACATCTGTACAATAACGAGACAGGTGCTCTTCTACTGTTTTGAACACAGACTAAAAAGTTAACTTTAATGTGGTCTACAGAACAGATTAGATAATTATGAAATGAGTAAAAAGGGAAACAAATAAAAGGGTTCTATAAAGAATGTGGTTAATGGTTAACCATTTACAGCTTGGAATAAAGTTACATATCCAAATTATCAACACATTTTTAATAAAATCACAAGTAACAAAACAAGCCATTGCAGCCATGAAAATAATTTATTTTCACTTTAATTGTAGTTTATATAACATCTGGAGATAGTATATACACAGCAATACTATATAAATACAATGGCTGCAATATGGCAAATAAATATACACTGTTTGACTAAGGAATAAAAAAAGGAAAACTGAATAAATGGATGAGTTATTCTATTAATCCCTCAGTTAATCAATCAGTCAATCAATCAATCACACAAACATTCATTTAATTATTATTATTAATGGGTTCATATAGTTTGTCATTTCAAAACATTAAAAAAGTAAAATTTTGTGGACATTTTTCTGTAAATATTCAGGGATATTAAAACGGATTAATTTTTGCATAAATAAGAAAATATATTAAATGTGGTAGCTCGTTACTGTCTACTAAAGTAAAACATGAGAGTTTTAGGAGATTGTTTTTGGTACCATTTTATATATGATTATATTATGTCTTATGAGTTTATAATGAGAATACTTATATTAACATACCACAAACAATCCTTTACTTTTTAAAAAGATTGTAAACACTACAAAAGAGTTCAGTTGGTGTGACTGACTGATAATAACCTTATATAATGAATGCACATAAAATAATTACAACTGAGACTTATGATACTCTCCTTTTGTTTTGATCACTCAGTTGTGTCTTAATGTACACAACACAGTAATTAAAATACAATGAAATCAGCAATGTTGTGTATATGTTGCATTGCCTGCTAAGCTAACAGTATGCACATATATTTCCGACAAAATGGACATAGCGAGCAGCATCAGCATCCAGCAAACAGGTGTCAGTTTGTTTCACTGATACTGATATTTAGGGCTATGTGGTTAATAGAATTTCTATTGTTATTGCAATATGAGGTTTCATTATAAACATATTGTTAAGAGCAGTGATGATAGGGACATTATTGTGCATGACATTTTTTGGCGGGAAAGTAGCACTTAGAACTGATACTATTATTAGAACAGCAGTGTACTGTAATCAAATTGGTAATTTGCAGGTAAAGCAACTGTGACTCCTGCAGTACAGAGTCAGTAACTGACAGCTCTCATACAAGCACAGCTTTAACAATCTATTCAAGATGACTGCACTGTAAACAGGCTTTAAAGGTGATGCATCATTTCAAAGAGTTGTGAGTAACGTGTGAAATAATCAGTGGTAACGCAATAATCACCTGTCTTTGTAGAATATAAATAAAATATGTGAATATACACAATCAAATGACTATTATGACCACCCTGGTTTGGAATTAACTCAGCCCAGGATGTCATACATACCAGCTGATAGGATTTGCTGCATGTATAAATAAGCAAGCACACCAGTCAGTTTTGCAAATTGCAAAACAATTATCATTGGCAAAGGATACAATTTAACTGATGTACAAAAGTACATGATAATAGGGCAAAGTGGAGGATGGTTAAATCTCAGAAACTGCTTTTGTAAGATGTTCTAAAACTGCTGTAGTGAAGGTGTACCAAGAATAGACTTTTTGTATATTAAGTGCCTCCCAACGGCATAACAGTAGTGCCCCATTGGCCATTGCTGCCAGAAGGGAACGGTGCGGTACAAAGCAACAGTGCACCACAGTGGATCAGTTAACCTCTATAATGAACACAGGAGCAACGAGGATAGTGTCAGGGATCACTATTGAGTGAACACGATTCAAGGGTGGTTATTCCCACTGTTAGGTAGGTGGTCATAATATTCTGATATAACTGTGTACAAACGAGAATTTATGAGAATTTTTATCTTACAGCTTCATGCATGCACAAAATGTGTTTACATTTAACAAACAGCTACTAGTGTTTCTTTTTTACTCAGTGTCTGGAGTGTTTATAAAGTAGATTTTTCTAAAAATGTATTTTTATAAAAAAGACAATTGTTAAACGTTTACAGAAAATGTTCACTTTTTTCAGGAAACACGCTCACAAAGCAATTATTGCACATAGATAAAAAATAGAGTACACAGATGGGTAAACTGTGTTCAAAGGTGAAATAAAATGAACTTTCCCTTTAAAAGAGAGATAATTATAAAGTGTAGTTTCAGGTCAGGTCGGTGGTCAACAGTGTTATTGGACACCGCGGTTTAAATCAGTATCGTACAGCTCTACAGATCACACGGTCGAGGGTCGAGCACTGTCATTTATTTCTGCAGTACATCCGGCTCATCTCTGGACATGATAAACAATCTATTCAAACACAGCGGAATAAAACCATTGAAACTCTGCTGGCTCCTTATGACTGGCGCCATAGGCTGTCAATCAAATAATACCTCACGTTGGTCCGGCAGTGATGACGGTCACTATTATTTTTTCTGTTTATGAAATAAAAAATGGGCGTGTGTGTGTGCGCGCGCGCACTGACAGAGCCCGTGCACATCTCTCCGCCGCGCGCGCTGCACTTCCTCCCAGGCACAAATGCAGAAATGAACCTTAAAATAATATAAATAAAAAACGAGCAACGAAAGCGCCGCCGTAACTTCACTGACCATCGACAAACGAGCGCGCAGACGAGCAGCGATTTCACTGCTTGATTTCATGCACACATACACACACATATACACACACACACACCACGCAAAATGAAAGTCAGAAGAATAGGATGCTCGGTGGCGAACACGAGCCGAGCTCACTCGCTCCTCCCTCCCTCCAGTAGGACCCCCGGACCGAGCCCGAATCAGAACTCGCAGAACCGAGCTTTTCCTGCAGCGCCGCTACACCCACCTGTCCACAGTCAGCGGGGCAGATCACCCATCTCACACTGACCGTCCACCAACAGCCTTACAACCCCGTCATGTCCTAATGCGTCAAAGGTAAAAGTAGCGAGCGAAAAAACAAACCGCTGCGCGCAGAGCGCTCTGTCTGCTACAGCTCCGCCTGCCGGACAGGAGGACTACAGTTCCTGCTGCACCTGACTAATCACACATGCGCCTGTTTCCGTGCTTTTATCGCGCCCTCGTCCACTCACCACAGACCGCTCAACTCGTGTTTTCCTGCTGTTATTACACACATTAGCAGCTTTCAGTCTAAGAGGGTATTCTCGATAAGAATATTGGAGTTTTAACTACCTCTGTTGCACCAGGTCGCTGACAAAAATATGTGAGGAACATATAATGTAGCCTATCACATTTTCAAATACAAAAACATTTCCAAAAAAGTTGTACACTAGGCATATGGCTGATACTTATATGAAAAAGAGCTTTATTCTGTGCTGAATGTCATGGAAATGTATAATTTTGCTATAATTTTGTTGGGGTTCTTTTCATTTCAAATAATTTACTTTGCACATCACGGTCTTCCAATCAAAATACTGAATGAGCAGAAGGGATATTTTCACTGCTCCATGATTGCTGCCATAGACATGCCACAATAAGGAATATCAAAATGCTTCTAGAGCAGGGGTCAGCAATGTTTAACACTCAAAGAGCCATTTGGACCTGGTTTCCATGTAAAAGAAAACACTGAATCCTCAGAAGTAATTAATTTGTCAAATTAAACCAGTGCTCCAAGGAAGTTAACAGGTAAAGAAAGTTAAATATTGCATGGTTGTGCTTTGGCTTATTTTTGTTTTCCATCATTACATTTTCCAGTAGAGAGACTGTTTAGAACAGATTTCTGCTAAGTGTTAACATACTGTAACTGCAGTGTTGGCAGAGTATATGATAATATTATATTATAATACTTTGTAGAAATGGTTCAAATGACAAATTATCTGCAATGCAAAAAAAGAAAGATATAGAGCAATTTTTTGCCTCATTTTTTCTTTAAGTCAAACAACAACTTCAGCCTCAAACTCCAATTACAAAAAGGAAGTGAGCAACAAAACAAGGGACAAATATTTCCTGGTAATGGAAGAATATGAAAAATAGAGAAATATTAAGGTTTGTTTACTGATAAAAGATGACAGTACTAGTGAACCATCACCAAAAAGTTGATAACTTAGCAGCATAAATGTTTATTTTTTATTGTTTATATGATGGGCAAATTGTTAGGAATATGTATATTTAGATATAATGTGCTGGTAGGGCCTGAAGTTTGTCCACTTGTAAGAGACAGCTCCACAACTGCCCTTGGGCTAATCCTTGATGACACAATTGTAATTTCATTCATTAGCTCAAATGAAGTTTGTTAGATGATCCTCTGGAGAGCTGAAATAACAGTCAACATAACAGTGAATCGGACTTGCCAATAAACTGTTGCCAAAAATAAAAATAATAATGAAAAAAAAACACCACTGTTCTGGAGCAATTTATGTAAACAGACAGTGACATTATTCACAGACTTCTTAATTATTTTTTCATTTTAAAATGTACATAGTTAGCTTATGAGGTTATCCTACCTAGGGTTGAGTATTTTTCCTATGATAAAACAATTTTCTTATTGTCCCTTAGCTATCTCATTGTCCTGTAAGGGACCACTCTGAAGTTAACAGCTTCTACATTACAAAAGTGATCCCTTACAGGACAATGAGATAGCTAAGGGACCAATTTTGTAATGTACTGTAGAAGCTGTTAACTTTAGAGTGGTAAGTCAAAGTTCAAAAGTGCATTCAAAAAATATTGAAATATATAAAATAGACAAGGTGCACTTTAGACTACACAAATGAATAAATGCATAAAATATAAAAGCAATTGATTTGACCAGAAACATGAATTAATAAGGACAAATATTGCTCTCAAATGAGTTAACCTTCTGAAAAGACTGTAAATTCAAATAGGATGATGTGGATGATAGACTTGATAGACCCAGGATAACAAAGATGTATCAAAATATGATCTTCACAACACAACAGTGAAGATTTCAGTGTTGTTGATGCTCATCAGGCTAGAAAATGTTACAAAACCGTATCTAAAGAGCCAATCCACAGTCAGACAGATATGGAACAAATGAAGGAAATTCAAGACCAAATTCAAGACTACTTCCCAGGAGTAGTCGACCAACAGTAATCACTCCAAGAACAAAGCATGTATCAGTCTACAAAGTCACCTTGGCACGGTAAGTTCTAAGCAACTAAAGTTTCATCTCACATAATGTTGATTAGTCCATCATCAGGAGAACACTGCTGTCACACCCCCTGCCTTTAGCGTTTTCATTCCCCATGTGCCTTTTTGTTGTTACTCCTGTCTGGTCTCTATTTTTCCGCCTCGTCTTGTCATCCTTGTCTTCATTATGTTTCCTCCTCACTCCATTATGTTTCCTCCTGACTTTTGATGTGTAACTAAGTGTACTGTATTGCTCCCTCATGTTTCTCTTTCCCCTGTCAGTCATTGAATGAAGTTATTGAATGTATGTAAATATCATATAGTGTTTCTTACAGTAACAGTGTTGTGTGGTTTGAGTTTTATTATTGAAAGCATTGTTTGTGGACATCCACTTCTGCATCCTCTCTCCTACTCCCACCATACTATTGCAACTGAACAATAATGGTGTGCATGGCACAGTTGCAAGCAAAAAGCTACTGCTCTCTTAATAGAATATTGCTGCCCATATGCAGTTTATTAAAAATCATATGGAAAGTGAAGTCTACGCTACTGGAAAAAATATTTTTGGATAAAAAAAAACGAGAACCACTGCATCTAGAGAAAGATAAAAACACTGCACTGTAACATAAGAACCTTAGGACCTAAGAACGGGGGCAGCCATGGCTTAGTGGTAAGGATCTGGTCTTGTGACCAGAAGGTTGCTGGTTCGATCCCCAAACAGGACATGACTGAAGTGTCCTTAAGCAAGGCACCTAACCCCCTAACTGCTTCCTGGGCGCCGGTGGATAAGGGCTGCCCACTGCTTCGGGCACAAATTCTTTGTAACAGCCTAGTGTGTTCACTAGTGTGTGTGTTTCACTGCACAAATTTGTTAAATGCGGAGGTCAAATTCTGTTGTGTGAGAAATCACATTGGCTAAATTGGTTGATCTTAATCTTTGAAACATGGTGGTGGTAGTATCAGGGTTTCAGCAACTGAGCCAGGATGCCTTGTCATCATTAATGTGTCAATGAGGATTACATAAGTCATGCAGCAAGACAACAACCCTAAGCACACAAGTGGTTCTACCAAGGAATGGTAAAATATTAATAAAGTTTGTATTGTGACATAGTCCTGAACATTGTATTGTGACAAAGTCCCAATTTCACAATGTTGTGAAAAAGTCTGAAGATTTAAAGAGAGAAACCCACAAACTTACTGTTTTGTACAAAAGAATGGGCTAAAATTACTCCAGTCTTATGTGCATGTGTGATCAATAGTTACCATAAACTTTTGAAGTTATTGCTGTAAATAACAGATTATGAAAGATAATTTCATAAAAAAGATAACAGATTTTCTAATTATTAAAGAAGTCGAGCATGTCTGTCTCATTTCTTTAACTGGGTTCTCTTTTTACATATGTATGTACATAAGTATATACATATGACGTCTTTGCAAATCTGATGATGTTTTAGGACAAATTTATACAGAAATCTGAAAAATTCTAAAAGGTGTACAAACGTTCAAATACCAATGTATACTATATCCAGTCTGTGGTTGGCATCATGAGTGTTGGAATCATGGACTGAAGCACCCCTAATTTGAGTCTAAGCACCCCTAAAATTAAAAGGATACTGTCTTTTTTTAATGGAAGTTAGTAACACTTTATAATAACTTTCATTTATAAGCCATTAACTAATGATTAATAACTGTGAACAAATCATTAGTTCATGAGAATTTGAACATGAACAAATGTTTATAAATGACAGTTTATGTAGTTACTAATTATTGTTTATAATGTTAACAAATCATTAGTAAATCATTACTAAATCATTAGTAAATCATTTGTTAATGACATTCTCATGAACTAATGATTTGTTCACAGTTATTAATCATTAGTTAATGAGCTATTAATGAAAGTTATTATAAAGTGTTACCTGGAAGTTTATATCTCGTTAGCTTTTTAAATTGTAAAAAAAAAGATCCATAGAACGCACATATGGTTTAAACAAAATATTTTAATGAGGAAGTCTCACTTAACCCTGCCGCTTCACAAATGGTATAATCCACTCCAGTGGCGGATGCTGGTCTTTCAAGGAGGGGAAGCTCAATTTCGGCCTACATCATAAAATGTGTCGGTTTATTTATACGTAAATTCTACCCTCCTGGGTGTAAGACTTGAGCTGCTTTAAACAGGAGAAGCTCTTTACACCTGCTAGCTCGCTAGCTGGGACTGGCGTGAGGCTAGTGTGAAGTGTGTCTGCCTGTGAGTGCTTTGTGACGGTGGAGAGGCTCAGCAGCACCCACTGGCCAGAAACTTTGATAGAAGTCAGAAAGAGTGAAAGAAGTAGGGTGACCAGACGTCATCTTTTACACGGACATGTCCTCTTTTTGAGACTTAAAACTTATGTCCGGGCGGAATTTAAAAAATGTCCGGGATTTTGTTTTACTCGAGAAGCGTTTCTTTCCCAAACTAGTCTCGCCCTCCCCCTATTTGGTTCAGTCCACTTGAGTGAGATGTTATGCTATTTTAAATGTACTTGGGGGAGCATTAGGTTTCCCTTTAGGCCGCCCACAAGATCACCGATTGGCTCTGCCATTTCTTGCTAACATGTGATTGGCCGTCGCCGCTGTCACTCCCTCAAGCAGCGTCCGTTTGCACCTGTAAGTTATTTACATGTTGAGCGTTTGTTCTGTCTGTCACGTGAGCTAGTCATATTTTAATATCAAAGGTTTAATAATAAAATTCATAAACATTAACAATTGAGTCTGTGTGCTTGTGTCTACCAGTCTGTGATAAGCCATCTATTTACATGCCTCTAAGT
>BRDA01076990.1:0-10808 GCA_036984385.1 Crenuchus spilurus | reverse complement strand
TAGTAGTAGTAGTAGTTGTTGTTGTTGTTGTTATTATATAAAACAAAAGGTTATATATAGAAATATACCCAAACTTGCTTCTCATTAGAGATGCTGCACGGCTCAGCGAGGTTCTGTTTACATATGGCATGGTCCCACGTCCTTTTAGTGTCTCCCGGAAATACTTGTGTTGTGAATGGTTTTGCAAAGCATTTGTGAACTAGCAACGCATTTGTTAAATGTAGTGCCTATGTTGTCATTTTGATTAAAGCGTTTTCTGTAATTGCAGCTCTTTGGGTCTTCTCAGCCACCATAGAGGAAGACACAGTTGTAATACAATTAACTGTAGCTTTTACTTAGCTATCACACAACCAGTCACAACAATACAGCCAAACAATATTTTCAAGCTACAATTGTGTGGGTGTATACAAAATAATGACAATAGGAAATGGATGATGCCAGAGGAAAAAATGATTTTTTTAGATTATGTATCATGTTATCTAATGTGGTAGCCCATATAATGCTATTTAATGCAGTTAAAGTCTACCAAAGACCAGTTATTAAGCTAGTTAAAAAGTAATGACTTAACATTACTGTTCAGTTTCACTCCTCCACTTCTACACCACAGTAGTTGCCCATGTTATGAATGACAACACAAAAGCAGCAACTGCTTTACCTAATGGACACTGAAGATTTTTAATATCAGAACCTTCTTCCTTCTGGGCTTTACAAATAAATGTTCAAGATCATTTTGGGCAATGAGTGATGGTGTTCAGTGCACCGAATGAATAATGTCACTGTCACTGACAAGCCTGTTTGATACGTTTTATGCATGGTGAAATTTGAAGAAGAATGGTCCAGGTGACAAATGAGCTGAGCTGGATTTCTTAACATTAAAACTCATTTGTATCTCAAACTATAAATCACAAGTGCACACCTTTGTCCTCCATTATGAAGCGAGTAGTCAAGCGTTAAATGGTGATAAACTTGAATGACTCTTTGCCTCTCCCTAAAGGTCCCTGGATCATAGTTAAGCATAAACAGGCCCCATAGTGGCTTCAATCACAAAGCTATTGTGTTTAGCATTTGCTGAACCAGTGGCATTAAATTGGCACCAATTGCTGCCAAAGGGTCGAATTTTCTTACATGTAATTTTGAAATCCACTTATAATGCACCGTGTTGTAACATTCAATTCTCAATTCTTGAGCTTTAACAGGCTATTTTTGTTAGTCATGTTAAGACTGAAATATGCAAATGAGCACTGTTGTAATTGTTCTCATGTTGCAGGGTCAAATTTATAGGTACAGACCAAAATTTGAATATGTGACATCACAACCATGAAGAACTGTTGAGCTGTTTTGGAAGCGATTCGATTCTGTTTTACCGTTTATAGGTCTGTGTTTGAGTAAAATTTACTTTTTGTTTTATTCTGTAAGCTACTGACAACATTTCTACCAAATTACAAATTAAAATATTGTTATTTAAAGCATTTATTTACAGAAAATGAACAACTGGACAAAAGAAGTAGATGATAGTGTTTTCAGACCTTGAATGATGCAGAGCAAGTTCATATTCACTTTATTCATGTTTAAACCCCACAATACTAATGTTTTACTTACAGACATCAGTATTTGGTGCAATAGTCTTAATGCTGCATGCCCTGCTTACACATTGCTGTTGGATGACTTTATATCAATATTCAAGCAGTTTGACTTTGATGATGATTTGTGACTGTCCATCTTTCTTTTGATACGTTTTTCATTGGCGTGCAGGTCTAGAGATTGGGTTGGACATTAGACATCATCTTGTAATTGATTCAGACCTGTAAAGACAGAACCCAGCTTATAAACTTTATTATTAATGGAGCTTTTTTAAAGAACACCATACATTTCTGCATGTTAGAAAGTTAGCAGTAAGTAAAAGCTTCCTGTGCATCCAAGTCTCCAAAGACTGCCTCAAGTGGTTGTGTTAAAAACATTGAATTTCCCATCGTTCTTAGTGAGGCTTTAAAGAAGGAAATAACTGAACAACTGTTCATCATATTCCGGTCATGACCTCACTGCTACTCAGAGATCCGGCGAGCCAGGGGCTTTGGAGGGGACCCCGACAAAATGGAACTACCAGAGGGATAAATTAGTGATGTCCCAAGAGGCACATGACAAAAGGAGCCCATTTTTAAAGCGTAGCCCTTTTCTTCACCATGGGAGTCGTCCCAGACCTCCGTTCCTCCATTCTACCATCGCCCTGGGAACGAAGGATGTGGAGGAGTGAGAAAAGAGCCCGTAGCCCACCCTCTTCCTCCAAACTCCCCAGTGTTTTCCCAGCAGGAGCGGCTATCGCATTGCGAGGCCGCGGACTGAATGGTTTTTAATGAGCCATCAGACGTATTAAGGCTGAGGGGGGGGAGAAAAAAAGCCATATCCCCTAATTTCCCTTCATTAATTAGACGGAAGGCACACTCATCAAAGGCATCCGGTGGGGTGGGGGTTCCATGCGGTGGGAGTGGCTCATGAAGAGACTAAGACGGAGGGATTTGGTTGCTGGGTGCTTTAGAGATCGCCCCTGGGATGTTTTAGCAGAGAGCGAGAGACAGAAGAGGGTGAGAGAGAGAGAGAGAGAGAGAGAGAGAGAGAGAGAGAGACTGTATTTCTCTAGTGCTGATCGCTTGGGGCCAGACATTAGAGCATGCATGGAGTCATTTCTCTAAAGTGAAAATATGCTTTAAAAATAGAGTTCTTACTGAAATCATATTATATGATGGAAAGAGAAAAAGAGAGCAGATCCATATTTCAGCACAACACATATATCCATGTCTTGAACTTACGTGAAAAGTTAATGGCTGAAATGTGTTCTTAAACCTATTGTTTGTTTCTCGACAAATGTGTAGGCAATTATGCATAAAAAGGGCACAGCACGATAACAAACACTACCACCTCCACATTAATCAAGTCTGCAATGAAATATTAAGCCAAAGCAACACCTCTCCCTCTCTCCACTGAGCTACACTGTCTCTCGCCCCATTGTTTGGACTGTCAAGAGTATTTTGAAAGCTTCCAAGGTCTTTTTCCACACAATATAGTAATAATCTCAGTATGGATGCAGCTCTTTTAAAAGGCCCTCTAATAAACTAGCCTTGTTTCCTGATAATCATATACAGCTTACCATTTCCAGCACATAACATAGTAGTGTTGCACTACTCCTACAGTGTTACCACTGGGTTGAGAATAGTCCATCAAACAACAGTATCCAGCAGCTCCCTGGAATCACTTCATCATTTTAAGCTCTTAATCTATAACCACCTCCACTCAGTCTATCAGTTTTACTTCATATCTTATTCATTTTTCATTATTTAATTTTCTTATTTATTTTATTAAATGTCTGTTTTAGTTACCCTTTTACTTTTATTTTAGCTACGTCTCTCTATTTATTCTTATAATTTTAGTTATTAATGAAGACTTGTTTTTATTTTTATCTTTATTATATTATTAATTTTATTTAATTTATTCATTATCTATATTTTGTCTTATTATGTCTGCTTATTATTTTTATTATTTTACATGGTTTGTTTAAATAGATTTCTTTTTTTTTTTTAGATCAAATTGCCATAATGTTTACTTTGTCTTTTATCCTGTCAATAATTATATAAATTTGTCTTTTCATTTTATGTATTTCCTCAGGTACATTGTAAATGAAGGACACCCTCAATGTACCCCGAGTTAAAATTAAGGTGACTGATTGCTTGATTGAATAATAATTTTGTGGTCAAATACTGACCAGTCATGTGAACAGAAGTGTCAAACTCCAGTCCTGAAGTACTGGATTCCTGCAGAGTTTGGTGATCTTCCTGATCAAACACCTGATTCAGCTCAGCAGGTAATGAGCAGGTTTAATTGAGGTGTCAGAGCAAACAAATCATCAAACTGTGCTGGACACCATCCAGGCCTGGAGATTGACACCCCTGGTCAAGAAGATCTAACACATTGGGAAAAAATTGATTCCTACCATCACTCTTACCAGTACCATGCAAAATACCATGGAGTGAGATGCAGCTGATAACTGCAACATAAATGCTAATAAGTGAATGAACTATAGTCAGTGGTTATAAATCTACAAAGTAATAGTATAGAACAGGGATCTCAAACTTTTGAGAACTTTTTCAGCCAAGAGCCCATTCAAGTGCATAATAATCCACACGATACATCTGTTCAAATGTGATACAGGCATATTATGCAAATACATAACAATTAGCAAAGCATTAGTGAAGTTTACAGGCTGTTGGCTCAGAAAAGAACTTAATGTAATTGCCACAAGTGATCCTTACCGCAGTCCTTGATCATTGCTGTCACGCTGATTCAAACTCCAGGTGACTATATGTAGCATATAGTGTTTCTCCAGAAAGCAGTGCTACAATAAAACATTTGAATATTGTGAAAACTTTATTTGTGTTCATGATTGAGTACAAAAAAGAAAACTGGCATGTATTTTATATTCATTACACATAAAGTGACATTTCAAGTCTTTTTTTAATGTTTAAATAGTTGAAATGAAATATTCTAATCATTTGATAAGAACAAAAAGGCTTGAAATATCACTTCACGTGTAATTAATATAAAATATATGACAGTTTACATTTTTGAATTAAATTATGAACAACAATTAACCTATTCATGGAAGCAGAAGCATATGTTCTGCATTAAAAACATAATGATTCGACACTCATCAGTGTTTACCTAAGCCAGTACGATGTCACCCATTCATTCGGCTACCTAGCCAATCATGAGCTACTACTCAACTTTAAAGGGAAGCAATTCGCCTCCTTCCCCCCTTGTATTCTATACAATACTTTTCAATGTCATGGTGTATTGGAAAGTGCCATGGTAATACCATCTTAGTATACCACAACATTTTTTGTAAGGGTACTTGTAGTCAATTAGCCAGTTTAGAACAGGGGGCTAAAATGGTTAAAGTCTAGAACTCAAAGTCACCTAAATACCCCAGTCATTTCCATTAAAATACATCACCATTTTTTCTCAACCCATTTTAACAGCATCCACATTAAATTTGAGTGGGATAAGAGACGTTTCTGATTATATATGTTGATGGAAATGACTGGGCTGTTTAGGTGACTACAGAGTCCTAGTGTTTGTTAGCAATGTTAGCCTTGCAGTTCCATTTATAACTAAAGAATTAAAATTTGGACTCCAAACCTGGCTTGGACTCATCTGGGGTAAATGTGAAAAAATATAAATATGGTTTCTGGGGAAAGAGCCACTGCTATAATGGTTTTATAACTTTATAATGGCTTTTAATTTAAACTGAAGATTGATTAAAAGGTGGTCTCTGACCCAGTACTGTATGGTTGATGTTTCTGATAAAATGGGAAACCATCAAGATTTCTCAGGCAACGTAAATACTTGTTTACTTTCAAATGAACCCCAACTCTCTGAATATAAGGTCCTTCTTTTTGAGTTTGAAGAGCAGCTGTAAGCATACGGCAGGCTAAGAAGTCACCAGAGAGAGATAAAAGACAGCAAAGGATATAAGGTGCAAATGTCTGACATTGATAACCTGTTTGTGGAAGACATAAAGGACAACAGCCTGTAGCGGCGTAATTTAGATCTAGTCCAGTCCCTCTGAAAAAGAGAAAAAAGCCCCAAAAGACAGCAGCTGAGGATTTACAACACTGCTTCAGGTCACCTCATTCCACAGCTAGGTCTATTTATGCTTCTAGGGAAGTGGCACCATGGAGGATTCAGGCTAAAGTTGGCCAGAGCCCACACACTCAGACACAGTGTACACATGTTTAGTGCTTAGTCTAGTGTCTTTCACTCATTCTGTCTTTCTCACTTTCTCATTCAGCCTCTTTTACCCTATAAGGATGTTTGGATAAGGGGATGTCTGTTTTTAACATTTTACACATCTCAGTGATGGGAGCTTCTGCATCTGGACAGCAGTAAAATGACTACAGGTCTGAGTGTCTGGGACATTGTATTCTTTACAAACCAGAATCCCTGCATCACATAATGTGATTATAGTACATTTGAAAGTGTAGCTCTGATTATAGTCCCTTCTTTAATAAGCCTGTATTATTCTTGTGTAATAAGCTGGTATCTGGTCCTTTTTATGGATTTTAGTTTACTGTCCATGGAGTGCAAGACCTTCCATCCAGACCAAGCAGATTATTAAGTGACTCTTCAAAACCATTCATCTTTTGTGATTTGCGATTCATGAAGGTTTTTGGTGGCTCTGCATGCTAAGAGATTAAATTCAGCCAAAAAAAAAAACATTTTCCATTGCAAGGTGGCATATGCTTAGAAAATCATGGAGATTCACATTTGGACAGCACTAAAAACCAATAGATAATTCAGCCTGTGTTTTTTACAGGGGACGAGGGTAAAAAACACAGATATGGTAGACCCAAACATCAATAACATCCCAAAAGAGATCCTGTAAAAGAAAGAATTAACCCAGGACCCCATGTATATTTATCCATCCTGAATAGGGCTTTTGCTAACAGAGTTATGGTTTTCATTTCTGAAGTGTGTCCTAATTGGTTTAGATGTTTTGCTTATTTGAACAGAGCTGAGATGTGCAGATAGAAGTTTCAAATGTCAATAAACAAGTTGCACTCAAAATGAATAATATTTTGGATTTTTGGAGTCTCCATTTGAACAGTTCTATACAAATTAAAGATTTTTTTGCCTATGCAAATTTCAGATGCTAAACTTTGTAGTGAAGAAGCAGGGAAGTTATTCTGATGACTCTTGACCAAGAGGTCATGTCTGTGCAGATTTTGATGTACTTTGAAGTAAAAATATGATTTTATTGGACTATCTCAATCTTACAATCAATTCTTTCTGAAAACTTTATTGGTCTTCCAGACCTCAACTTGACATCCATAGCTTTGTTCTCTTCTTACAGCCTTCTCCTGCTTTGTCGGAATCAATTATTTTAATTTTGAGAGTGCTAAGCAGATGCATATAGAAACTCATGGCTACTGATTATTGGGACAATGTTGGAAAATTTTTCATGACCTAGCCTTTCCAAGCAATGATTATGAACAAGTCCTAACAAGCTAATTAAGATCTGAGACCTTGGTCAAAGCTATGGCTCAGTTCTCTTTGGGTACCCCATTTTTTGCAGTGTTCCTTTCATTTTTTCTATCTAAAATGGTACAAAGCAAAAATAATGCTTATTTAAAATTTCTTTTTATTTTCTCCATTTTTTGTTTCTTGAGTTTAGAACTGGACTTGCCTATTTAACGCTGATAAACTCCACAACTTGATTAATTTTTGTGTCCTAAACTACAGCAACTAGATTGTGAGACCTTAATTAAGATTTGCTTGTGGGTGGAAAGAAGTAATATTATTAAATATTATGAGTGACATACATTGTTTGCAGTCATGCGTAACTTCCATTTACATGAAGAGGCTTTAAACCCAAAGTCTCCACCCCCACTCTGCTTTTTTAGATCATCAATTCCACTGTTTACAACAATGAAGCCATTGCAGAAACTTATGTTAGATGAAAAGAATATATATGATGCCCTACAGTCTCAGCATATGCACATGACAGCTGAGTTGTATTGCATTTACATGCATTATTTTATTCATTCACTGCTAAAATGTGCTCTAAAGGCACTGGTTGAGCAGGCAAGAGATGGACCGGTGTTGCCCATCTGAAATATGTTGCCCCACCATTCTTCATGAATTCCAAATCACAGTGAATTAATTAATGTCCAAAGTGCACCGCAAATAGAAAATCCTTCAGCGGGAGAGGGAGCGTTTCAGGCCCGTCGAGGGAGTATTATTCAGCGCCTGCTTATAACTCAACACATCCGTGGGCAAAAGTCCTACTTTAGGAACTTTGATGGTAGTTCTTTGGTGGGTGCATGGCTTTTCCTGTCAAGAACAGGCTTTGAGAACGAAGGAAAGAATGTGTGAGAAACAGATCGAATCCTAAGAGAACTTGCTATTATATTTTTGGTTTGTAGTCAAGCATCTAATGTGAAAAATACAGTTATCCATCAGAAATGTGAATATTGTGAACATTTTTACTCATTTCACATAAAGCGACATGTTTCAAACCTTTTTTTAAAAGAAAGTTGGTCAGTGTGGCTTATGGGTTGGCTGGCCAATGAAGCACAGAAACATCATGTTCAGCAAAGCATTTTGTAGTAATTCTGGCACTGTGGGGAGGTGACAAGTCCTGCTGGAAAAGGAAATGGGCATCTCCTTAAAGGCTGTAAGCAGATGGAAGCATGAAGTGCACTAAAATCTTCCTGTAGATGGCTGTGTTGACTCTGGACTTGATAAAACACAGTGGACCAACACAGGCAGATGACATGGTAGTCCAAACTGTCACAGAAAATTCACACAGGACTTCGAACACCTTGGATTCTGTGTCTCTTCACTCTTCCTCCAGACTCTAGGAGCTTGATTTCCAAATGAAAATGACTTTTATCCCATCACTTGTAATGTACCTGACTGTAGGAGGGTGCAAACTAACACAGGCCTCCTCTGATGCATGTGAGGTCAGGCTCCGCCTCTTTTCCAACTGCTGCTGATTAGGGTTGAGCCGGATACTCGTTTCAGATGAGTATCCGGTACGGATAAAGCATTGTTGATGAGTACGAGCAAAAAATTAGTAAAACTCGTCAATATCCATGCTTGTGCTGAAGGAAAATCTTCATTGGGTAACTGACTGTCTTCACGATCTATGACTGGCCGGTCACACAGAGCACCCACCCCTGCACACAGACACTGCAGCCAGAGTTCTTTGCAGTCACTCGTGCACACACACACACACAGTGACACACACACAGTGACTGACTGATCTCTCTGTGCTTGGCTTCACTCTAGCTCTCTGCTCTGTTCAGTACTCTTTAGGTTTTCTTCGGCTCGCCTCTATTTTGGTTGGTATGATATTTAAAGTTACTTGGTGAACTGGTTTTGTAATGTACGCGGTGCAATTGACAAGACAGAGCTGAAAATGGCTCGTGTCACTGCCTCCACTCCAGTTTTTTTTTTTTTTCCGTCTGCTTTCTCTTTGTTTGGCTGCTGATATAAAGTCTGGTGGAAAACTTGGCTCGTACTGAACGCGGTGCTTTTCAGAAGAATACAGTGAACAAGGCTGACATGTAAACAATATATATCTCAACTTCTGATCAATCCATATCAACTTCAGACTTAAAATAATGTACAGATTTAAGCCACACCCACTTTCGGTTAAACCACTCCCAATTCAGGTTTAGGCCACGCCCACTCTGAGTACAGATCATTTAAATGGCTGAACAGATACAGGCAGTGGTGTACTCGCTCATCCCTACTGCTGATACATTGACACCGGGCAGTCAAAGTGCTCGGAGGAAAGCACAGGATCCACAGTTCTGATGGATTGCCTGACAGACTCCTGAACCAGCCGACCTCATTTAGTAGTCCTGGGGAGAGAGTGCCATTTACCTGACTGGAGAAAGCACGGCCAATTTTTACTCCCTCAGGCCCAGCTTCCGATGGCAAGCAGCATATTCGAGATTTGAACTCACGATCCTCAGATCATAGTGACAGCACCTTAATCTACTGAGCCTTTTGTGGCCCCAGCACATCAATTAGATACAGAACAGAAGACCAAGTTGAACAGGTGAACATGGTGATGAGGGAGGCGTGACAGGGGCAGGGCAAGATGGAGCCCATTGAAGATGTAAATCAAAACATAAAACATAAAAGGCTATAACAGGAGTTTCCCAAAATGTTTAAAACATCACTTAATGTGTAATGAATACAACAGTTTATTTTTTCCACCATAAAATATTTAATATTATAACAAATGAATATTATTTTTCAGTTGAATTGTACAGATTATAGGTCACAGTAAAGGTGAAAAAAAAGAAATTATTCATCTTGGTTTGATTTTTAAAATCATAGAAACCTGGCATTTTATCAGGGGTACCCAAACTTGCACAGGCCACTACTTTGAATGGATCACTAATATATTTTCTAGAGGTCTATGTCCAAGAACACAAAAATGTACATATTTTACAGTTCATAAAATTGAGGAATCATATAAAAATAATAATAAATAGTAAAAATAATATAAAAATGGGCAAAGATGCTACCACTATGATCCGAGGATCGCGAGTTTGAATTCCGGTCATGCTGTTTGCCATCAACAGCCGGGGCCCAAGAGAGCAAAAATTGGCAGTGCTCTCTCTGGGCGGGTAGATGGCGCTCTCACTCTCTCTCTCTCTCTCTATCACTTTCATGTTGCAATGTCTGCTGGCTCTACAGATTGGTCCAATCGGAGCTGGGGACCCTGTGTGCTTTCCTCCGAGCGCGTTAGGTTCTCCAGTGACGGTGTATCAGCGGTGGTTCAAAAAAGAGGCGGTGGCTGCATCACACGCAATGGAGGAGGCTTGTGCTTGCCTGCACCCTCCTAGAGTCAGGGACAGTGCAAAATGATGGAGAGAGGCCTAACAGAGGGGATGGGCTAATTGGCTACCACTACATTGGGAAGGGGATAAAAAATTGGCAAAAACTAGAATAAAAATAATAATAATAATATAAAAATTCAAATAAAATAATGATCATATCTTAGAATTTCAGAAAAAAATATCAGTAATTGCCATATAATAAAATTAACTGCCAGAATATCTCATTTTAACAAATGCTGTAATGTTAATATAAGTCATATTCCAAACTTTGTGAAAAAATGCTGCAAATTGGATCTTTTCTGCATGTTCTCTTCAATTTTCTGAGATACTTTTAGTGGTAGGTCCACTCCAGCACAGTTCACACTTAGTGGTACTAAGAAACATGCTGGCATTTTTTTA